>SNQN01001782.1:22084-40962 GCA_008642245.1 Bassia scoparia | reverse complement strand
ACTCACATCGAACTTGTTAAAGCATCATATCTTGTTGACAAATTTATGTCGGAGTTGAATCTCTTATTTTCCAACGACCCATGGTTGTTAGAAAACGATATTGGGGTGTTGAATTGGAACTCATGCTATTTAGAGTCATGTTGGAGAGATTTGGAGTTGAGATGAAACATTGAAAAAGTCGGCCAAATTTGAACAGGGAAATTTCATAATTTGATTTTGTTTTGTTGAAAAAACTAGATTTGCAATTGAGGATATGCATCAAATTCATTAAAGAATTCAAAGTCAAAACTTGCTAGGTTCCCCCATATATGATTGCAATGTTGAAGTAGAAGTGGTGGCTTGGAGATTTGGAGTACTGTTGTTAAAAAAGAGCGGAGTGACATGTGTATATGAGGAGATTCGGATTTGGAAGTGTTCCTCTTTACGTATTGTTGTTGCTATGAGAATTGTTTTGAATGTAAATTAAAAAGAGTCTTTGCTTCAAAATAACAATGCAATATAGGTAAAAAGGGTTAAAAAAAGAAAAAGAAATAAAACTTGGTGGTGGGCTAATCTCGAGTGTTAAGTGAGTCTTTGGAATTACAAGATTCAACTTGAGACTTGTTGAGATTTTTGAAGAAAAATGGGACAAGTCTTAAGCACAAATCTTAAGATTCAATTTGGTGATGTCACAGCAAGTCTTAAGACTTGGGCTAAACATCTCTAGGGAATTCTATAGGGATTTCGTGGTTTGGTTTTTCTACGTGCGAACAACTAAATTTTTCTATTCTACAACGTGCCTCGAGTTTTATGTACTTACTATGGTGACAACCAAATTAAGTCTTAACCAAACCACCTAACCCATTCACCACCACCCTCTCTCTCCTCCCATACCTCCCAATAACAAAACAACAACCTCCCCACCCTTAGCACCTCCCCCACCGCACCTTTCTCTTCCTCCCTTACCTCCAATAGCAGACCACCGCAACCTAGCAATAGCCCCCTATAGGCATTCTCACAGGGCCAACGTACGCAGTTTGATTGATCCACAAATGAGTGCGTTGGCGTGTTTTCGATAGAGGGAGATCGCCACCGTGCCTATACAGTTAATCACAAACGCGCGAAACATTGTTGCAAACTTAATGGCCCCACTGTTGCTGGTAACAAAAGTGTGGTTCGGGACATGGGTACGAGAAAAATCTTTGACCCAATCCGCCGCATGTAGCGACCTCTACTCGGTCTCATTGTCCCATAAATCGAATCATTGAATTCAAATAGCCTAACGATTTGATCTTAGAAAGCGCACTAAAACAATACAGAGTTATTTCTATTAAGCATGCATATTGCTACCTATCCTAATGATTGTTGACCACTTCGAATTAATTAAATAATATGGTGCCTAAAATTCGTTCGTCCATAATTAATTTGAATTTAAGTGATTCAAGTAAATTCCGTTCATATTAAGCAATCGAAAGGGTCATAGCGCAAGAAAGAAAGATAATATAGAAATCAAAAACTCAAATATATACAAATCAACTTACCTGTATCGCTATCAAAGCAAAAGAAAACAAAACAAGATTAGAGTGTCAAAAACTTTGCATCTAATTGAATTGCTTATCACATAAAGAAATATCGTTGGCATTGACAATTATAACAAAACGATAGCGATAAGTCAAAAGCGATTGAAAACAATGAATTTACATGATTGAAAACCAAAACAAAAAAAAAAAAATTCAATGAATTATATAATCAAAATTAATAATAAAAAGAAAGAGAAATTTTGATTGAATAGCCTCAGAATTATACCTAAATTCGCAAAGATAACACTCCGAAAGCTGCGATGAATTTGAGGACTTTTGATTTTGAAATTTTTATGATTGAATTTGAGAAGGTTTTTGAGAGCTATGAATCGCACTTGATTGATGATTTTCGTTGACAAAGCTGATTTTTTGTTGATGTTCGATTACGCACCGAGCATGTATTTATAGGCGTATAGGAAAAGATGCATAGCAAAAAATAAGAAATAGTTATACGATTGCTAACTATATATACGGTATAGGACCATATATATGGTAACACAATCTTATATACAGTTATACTAACCTATACACGGGTGTTGATGTGTGCATGTCACTCAACAATCGTGCTTAATTTTTTTTATCTATCTTTTCTTCGGGGTATTTTTTTATCCGTATTATTTGTATCTAATCTTTATCTAATTAACCTTTAGCCATTTTTGGATAAACTTGGGACAAACATAATCTACTATAATATTCCAAATCATCCCGAATTATCGAGGTTTATCTAAGAATTTCTGAATTTATTATTTTCGAAAATCATTATAAAACTTGTAAAATCATAGAAAATCAAAAAAATCAGAAAAATAATCTAAAAATACTAGAGAACTCAAAAAAATGAGAAAACAACAATGAACTATAGAAAAATATTCTTAAAAAATCCCAAAAATAAAAAAAATACCTTAAAATAGAAAAAAATAAAATAAATTAAAAATACTTTCTCCCTATTATTGGGCTCTCGCATATATTCAAATTCAACTTTAATTTGACTTATGCAAAGATGATGTGGTTTATAAATTTTGTCGCGATTTTCGGAATCAAATATATTTCGAGATGTCTTACTTTTTCTTATCGGGCCTACGTCCTACGTCGATTTTGAATTGTGGAGAGCCACAGATACCGCACATGAGGTGTTGGGGTTTTGTCGATAGAGGGATCGCCACCGTGCCTATACAAATTAGTCACAACGCCTGAACATTGGTGTAGCCAAACTAATGGCCCCACTGTTTTGTCTGGAACCAGAAGTTGGATTCGGGGACAGGTACGACTAGATCTTTGACCCAATCCGCATAAAATGATTTTTCTAAACAGTTGTATGCTTTTACAACAAACATTATTGTAATACTTTTACTTTTCAAAACACGTTTATGTGTTTTATAATTGCGATGCTTCTACTTTTCAAGAACAAGTTTAAATTTTATAATTATTTGTGTTCTATAAATCTTGTAGTGTAGCCCTGCTTTTCTATATCCATCAAAGTTTTGTTTACTTTCATTACCTTCCCCATAAGTTGCATATTGATTCCTATGTTTTCCTGTTTTGTTCACCGTTCACTTTGCTTTCTTGTTTAGTTTGCTGTAAATTTTCTTGAAATAGCCAAAATATAAATCATACAAATTAACATAATTTTATCATAGTTCATTTTCTAACTCTAATGAAGAATGAGGTTTATTTGCCCAACAAGACAAAGAAGTAGAACATGATTGACAAGGTCATCTACAATACATCCCAAGAATTTTCTCAACTTCAAAACATCGACAGAGTGTTATCTAATAATCAAAGTGCAACAATAGGCAAGAAGAAGTCATGTTCATTTGTACAATACTACTTTCAGAGCATGGTATACCCCAAATTCTATACTCAGACGAGGGTTTCGAATGCATGGTTGAACGTATTCATGTAGCAGTAACAAAACATGATGCATCTGATGTCTATGGTTTATAGGTTATCAGGTCTGTCCCACTTAAAAAACCTACTGCAACAATTAGGCAATTGACTATGGAAATAGTTGTTACGCTTGTGATGAATATATAGAAATATCACAAGTACTGCAGGCTTAGCTTAAAAAATTTACTCAAGTGCCATTATCATTAACCAATTGTGGAGAGTATTTAAGACACCCAAATGGCGAAACTTGCGAAAAATTGCTACGAATTGTAGACGAGCGTGCCCGCGGGTTTCCAAGCATGATTGGAAGCATTGGGGTGGAAGAATTTTTCCAAACGCATGAAAAGGTCATATCAAAAAGAGCTGTGTAGCTACTCTTGTTTTGAAGGTTGTGCTTATCAAGATTTGTGGATATGCGTTCTTTCTTTGTAATGCCAGGCAGTGAAACGATATCAATGTGCTTCATCGATCTCAAGTGTTCGATGATTCCTAGAAGGTCGACCTTCTTTCAGTTTAAACTTTGTTGTTAATGTCGTTAACTACAACAAGAAGGGTATTACCTCACTAATGAAATGATTAAGAGGGAAAAAAAATGTTTGTTTTAGTTTTGTGGATGAAAGATACAGTTGATAGTGACCCATGAACTTTTTAAATATTCCTTGCTAATGGTTATCTTATGTAACGGAAGAAAATAATTTTGCAAAAGATTCATCCAAAAGAAGAACTAGTTTTTTTTACACGCAAATGTTGCTTAACATTAAATACACACTCTTTATTGCACGCGATGCGTACTTGTCAAGTTTTAATCTAGTATGAAAGTTTTTTGATTAATTATATAATACCTCAACTTATATAAAAATAAATATTAAATTTGCTCGAAGAGAGAAGAAGATAATTGTTATACAAATGAATGTTATAGAAAAATACTATATATATGTAAGTTTTGTTCATAATGTTCGAAATTGCTTTATTAGTTATGTCATATCACTAGTGAGAAAAAAAGACATCTGCCTCGGCCAAATAGAGCTGCTGCCTCTGCTCTAAGCCCGCATTACAAGCAGACGTCGCTCAACTCATTTCACAAATGCCTCGGGCATGCCCGAGGCATTTAAATTCACAATGCTTCGGCTTTTGAAAACCACGAGGCATTTGTGAGGTTAAATAATTCGGCTTTGAAAAGCACGAAGCATTTATCTATAAGGCTTCAATGTTTTATAAATGCCCGAAGCATTTAAGAGCAAAAAAAAAATCAAAAAAAAAAAAAAAAAAAATTTGAATTTTGACCATACAATATTATTATATAAAATATTATTATTATTATAAAAATGATCTTATACAAAATTTTTCATAATACAAATTAATGAATACATTACTACACGCGATTTACACATAACAATTCTAATGAAAGAAACTTGTAACACCTATTATCCCTCGCAAGCTTGATGTTAGTGCAGCCAACTTATACTGTACGAAGCAGTGTGACCTTATGAGTGTCACTACCTCATAACAATATACATTATGCATGAGCCCCAGCAGCGTGATGCACAACAACAGACAAACAAACACAATGTGCATGCAGCAGCCACAACAGCAGGGCCAACAACTTCCAATATAATCTTAGTCCCTCCTCTCTAATAATACATTCATTTTAGAAACTCCCTGGAAATGCAGATAAGAAAGAAAGGAATATTAAATATAGATGATATGAATAAATAGATGATATCAATAAAACCAGGAAACAACTGCATTTTGCATTAAGGAATAATAGATGGATATCAATAAAACTCAGAAAGAAAGTAATGGTTGGCATTAAGGAAAGCCTACGATTAATATCCTAACAGTATACAGTTTTACTGATACCATGTTCCTTAATGCCAAATGCAGTGTTTTATCGCCACCAATTGATACAAAATGTCCTAACAGTGGGTCCAATACAAGACACAAAACTATAACAGTGGCATATATAAATATATATTATATATATTAATATATATATATATAATATATAATATATATATAATATATTATATATATAATATAATATATATATATATATATATATATATAATTATAATATAATTAGGAATCAAATGAGAAAGAACCCCTAAAATGAGAAAGCGCTGAGAAGCAATCTTGATGGTTGGATTTTGAATGGAGTCAAGGATTTATGCACCAAAAAAATAAATGTGCATAATTATACATGAATTGTGCATATTTATACATAAATGTGCATATCATAAAAAAGATGCACATTCATGGAAAATTCGTGCTCATTCACTATAAAATCTTAGCCACACCTACCGTTCATCTTAAAAAATCAAGGCCAAGATTGCTTCTACACTTCTCATTTTAATACTTCTCATTGATCCAACCTATATATATATATTATATAATATATATATATAATATTATAATATATAATATAAATATATATAAATATATATTATATATATATATTAATATAATATATAATGCATCTTTGTTGTATCCTGCCAAACTTCCACTAGCTGACAGTGATGAGTTGATCAAAGTGATATAGCAAATCAAATGTGCTTAACTGTCATTTTTTATAGCAGACAAAGGATTTAGTGCTCATTACAGTTTCAAAATTCACGGATAATATTTACCAACTAGCTACCTGATCATAACACTACATGTGACATGACTAGCGAGCATATCTTCGAGCAAAAATCAAAGCAGTTAACATGTAACTGTTCTATAACAAAAAGAATTGGAAGAGAAAAAAACAGAGAATAAAAAATAAAAACTTGTCCATTATGCCAAGCACACATGAAGAGTGCCCATTACTTAACATGAAATAAATCCTTTAAAAGTAACCACCATTGTCCAAACTTAAACTAAATTTAGATCAAACTGAACTTATCATAAACTAACCAACCAATGCAGACACTATTTAACCAAACAACACTTCTATACTACCACCATTTAAAAAGCCCACTATAATTGAAACAATATTGCATGTCAAAAAACTAGATCAAGAGCGCAGGCTAACTAACGAGAGCGAAAGTAAACCAAGCCAATTGGAACGACTTTGGACAGTAACATAAGAATCAAGGATGTTTCCCTGTACTCTGAAAAAATTGGATTTCTGTCGACATCGAGTTAGTACTAGCAAACAATTTAGAGAGTTGAGACTAGAATAAGTGAGTCAATATTGCCACAAACTCGCAACAGTATCAGAATTTATTCCAGCAAACATTGCAGCAGATCAGATATACAGAGATAATATTACAGTGATATCCACTGTTAGCTGTATATAAATATAGATGATATCAATAAAAACTCAGAAAGAAATGTAATGGTTTCATTAAGGAAAGCACGATATATAATTCCAAAGTCAAACACATACTCATAATAAATGTATAAAGAGCATTAGACAAATATCAATCTAACTAGAGCTCGATAAGCATAAAAAAGAAATGTGTAAAAAAAAGATCAACAAGTGTAGGGAAAACCATAACTGGACTTTGAGCATTCTGGTGCATTAGATTGTTCAACAACGCTTCAGTGTGCTTGTACTGAAAGCAATTCACCAGCAAGCATTTAACGTTGTTCCACAAGGAGGTCCATTCTCATCAGATGCATATCTCATCCTAAATAGTTGAAAACGAATGCATCAGACTGATGCAAACGTCAATGTATTGCACATAATTAATATGATCATGTAAGAGTAAAGCAACGAAAAGTTACAATTAACTAGAGCTGATATGAAGAAAATGAGATTCTCAGCAACATTATAAATCAAAACAAGAAAAACGGATAACCAAAGATTCATTACAGTTTCAGGTTTGAACATCAATAAGTTCCCATCTGGTTAGATTCTCCAGTATTCTTCCAGCTGCAGAAACTAATAGAAAGAGATGGCGCATACTGAAAAGTTTACAATAGGACAAACAAAAAAAATCCCTCTTTTTCCATCAAACTAAGAATATCAAATCATCAATTAGAGAAAGAACTCATGAAGCTCAATTTCGAGCAAATACAAGGAAAAGTTCAGGAAAACAAAACCATGATAGTTATGATAACACAAATTTAAGTTCACTCCCAAATATTTGAATGGTTAATATTAAACAGATTCCAAAAGTATGGTGCTAGCATAAAAAAACAAACAGATTGTTACCAATAAGATCCAAACGAATGCATAGCAAAGAAACCTGATAATTTAATTGAAATTGAGTTAAGATTTGATGTTAAGAAAAAATCAAAATGAGATGATAAATACTACTTCATACCCTAATACACAGAATTGTTGAATTCAACGAACGCAGCTCGCCGCTGGTGGCTTGACGAAGATAATTCGCGGCTCAATTCTCTACTCCCACCGAATATTAGGGTTCATGGCTATTGATTCTGGTAGCCGATGCGAACTATAAGAGGTATGTGGAGATATTTTGGTTCGGCGTGGAGGAGTCGAACTTTGAGGCTGCAATGTGAGAACTGGAGAGACTATTCGACTATTGTCGAGCCATGACAAGTGAACGAGGAAAATGTTAGTAGTAGTGATTTGTTCAAAGTGGAGTATATTTGTAAATGTTAATTTATTTTTATTTTATTTATGAGGGATCATGTGGTTCTAATTTGAGGGAAATAAATGATGGGTTTTAAATTCCAAAGTGTCAAATGCTCGGTCTTAAAATTAGAAAAGCATTGAGTATTTTAAATGCCACGGTTTTACATTACCCAGCATTAAGTGTGAAATGCTTCGTGTTTGGATACCCGAGCATGCAATATATTTATTTGTCGTTTTCCACAGTGTATATTTTAGAATAAATTCCTTTTTAGTGTGTTTAAACCTTCATTTATACATGTAAATTAAGAATGGATTAAAACATTGTAACTAAGTAATTTTTTAATAATGGTATATATGTCATTTCCAAGGGCATAATCCGCCCTGCTATAAATAAGATTAATCCTATATTAAAAATTTTGAAATTTACATACTATTTGAGTTGAATGATAAAATTTTTTACGACTTAGTGCTTACAATAAAATTGAGTAAAATTAATCACTCAATGTTCTTATTTATACCACATTTTTACTATAAATTCAAGTTTCTCGTTTTATTTATAGTGTCAAAGTTTATTAGTTCCATTATAACTTATTAATATGCATTAAGTGCAAAATAAGAAGTTTTTTTTTAACTTATTAGGAATAATTTATATCATCTTTTTTGTTTTTGAGAATATGAAGCTAATAAATTCATTAAATGAAATTCAACGGACCTGTAATATAGAAATCAGTAACAATAAACAATAAACAAAATGAACAAATTAAACATCTTTTGACAAAAACCTAGATCACTTAAGAGATATATGCAAGTACATTCGCTCCTTCTTTCAATGTTGCTTTTCACCACAACTTTCATGAGGTTCTACCGATCGCAAGATTTTTGAAGAGATCTTGAATCGATTCTTTGAATGATTGAAGTACAAAAAATCTATTGTATCCATACGCTAATCTCATGAAGATTAATTCCAGACAAAAACCAAACAAGCATCTCCGAAAATCTCACAAATGGAAAAAAATAAATCCACAGAACAAAAATAAGTTTCCCGAGGAGATCGATAAACTCACAATGAATATCAAATCTCATGGAAGAATAAATTAAGACTTATTGAAAAATTAAAAACAAAAGAGAAGAAGCTTACATCAGCCTTCAAAAATTGATGGCAACCCCAAAAAACAATGGAATTGAAAATTAGTTTTGTTTAGAAAGAATAAAGAGAAGAAATCGCTTAGGTTTTTGGAGCTTTGTTGCTACACATTCAAAAGAAATTTGTGTGGAGAAAATATGGATTAGAAGAAGTAAACACAACACCCCAAGCAAAAGATGCCAATCAGCAACTTCCACAAATCCCTCTGTAACAAAATGAAGAAAATGACTTTCCCTCTTCAAATTAAGACTTGAGAGGACATCATTTGGCTCCCCACTAAAAAATGCATCAATATACTTGTTAAGACCCAAACAAGACTTTATCAAAATTTTAATACTTTAGTTCTAAAACTCAAATAATTGATAATTTTGTTATTTATTTTTAATATATTTTCTTTATTCATAACAAAATAATGAACATTAACAACTAAATTTAATGGTCCCAATTTCAAGTTAAGTCGAGTCTGAATTGCAAACTTCAACTTGAGATTGGTTGAATTTCAAAACAAATGAGAAGTCTAACCACCAAGTAACCTGGCAAATCGGTCCGTCGGTCATATTGTCATGAATGTCGATTGTCATTCCAAGCGTATTTTTCGTAACGGGTCGAATTTTCTTGTTCATACATCCAGTTTTTAGTTAACAGTCAATCGGCCCAAGTTGTTGAAACCCTTTTTTTCTTCCAATGTTTTGCAAAAAGTTAGACCATATTTAGTTAAAGTCGAAAACATTAATGAGACAACTAACTAGAAATTTTCATTAACTATTTATATGTATCTTGAATCTAAATAATTATTTTTTGCATTTGCAGGATCAATTTCGCATAATAAACACATAACCAATTGTTCTTTAAAAAATTGTTTCTCCCACTTATTTCAACACGAGTCGTTTGACCAACTTTATTATAAAAGGGTTTTGATTTCATCAAAAATGGTTTCGATTATATTTTCTTTGTCAAAGACCAACTTCCGGGTCGATTTCCAGGTTAAATTGAAACTGGGGGCGGGGTTTTTTGCCATATACCCACAAGTCTAAGACTGAAGTAACGTAATGATGTCATTCCAATCTTAAGACTCGGGGCTAAACTTGCTTTGATGAAATTAATTTATATATATCATTAAATTATTAAGAAAAATAACCTCTTGAAGGAACATTCTCCACTTCACTATATAATAATGATAAACAACAAAAAAAATAGGGAAATTCATCTCTTAACCATTGATTTGCAATCCATTCGTACATTGTTTTTTTTATTCCAAGAAAATAGACCGAGTTTTGGCATTTCATGATACCATTGAAGTGTAATATGTTCGCAATAAGAGAATTTTAGAGTCGCAACGTAAAGAATTTCACCAATGCGTACTTTTGAAGGGCTTTTAGTCGTAAATAATAAGAATAACTCCCTCCTTCCAATTTGTTTTTACGTTGTAGAATGGCACGACAATTAAGGGAAAATGTATTTGATAAATAATGTGAATTACTTGAAGTTGTATATTTCAATAATTTTTTGAGATGTGTGCAAAAATTTAAAGTAAAATTCTTTTAAATAATTTAAAAATGAGGGATGAGATAATTTGGGTGGAAAATCAATCAAAATATAGGTAATAAGAAGAGTAATATTAATATTTAGGTAAAATAACATTAATTAAGGATTAAAAAAATAAAGTATGAAAAAGGAAATGTAAAGAAAAAAGGAACACGCACAAAAAAAGGAAACGTAAAAAACAAACGTGAACGAGGAGTAATAAAGATGTTAACTCCGAAATACTTTATTTCCAAGCATATCACATTTAATTGACATTTAAATGAAAAAGACATAAACTCAAACATTTTATGGAAAAAAATGAAACAATTATACGAAATAAATTTCAAAAAACTCAATGGATATAGATTGAAATTACCAAAAAAATTCAACCCCTATATATAAGGAAGAGCACAATGGTCCCCCTAGAAATTACTCAAATAACCCTTCTTAATGATCTAATTAAAAAAATGTAAAAATAAATTTAAAAACCTTTATTTACTCTATTTCATATAAATAAGTTTTAAAATGGTATCCATCAAATATCCCTCAATTAGATGATCAACATAGCCGCTCGAAAAATGGAGGGCTTGGTAACTAAAAACAATCAATTTTAGTTCAAAGCCCGGCCCGACCCGCCAAACCCCAATGGCGCAAAAAGCCCGCTCTTTTGTGGTTCGTTTATATTATATACAAGTCCGGCCCGACCGCCCATTTGATCACCTCTAATCTCAATCAACATCATATTGAAAAAATTACTAAAATGTATATTCATCAAAATAAACAAAAAGGAAAATTAATGAGTAAAAAAAATGTTTAAATCAAAATTATCATGATAGTAAATACTAATTAATAAATAGTAATTAATCCCAAAATTATTATTATACAAAATTTAAATTTCAAATTAATATTAAAAATTTCAGTGAATTCAATACTAATAATGGATATATCATTTTATGGAATCATTCAATAAAATCACATCTACGATTAAATATATTTGTTTAAATTCATTGATATTTGTGTATAAATTAAAAAATGTCCGATTGCATCGTGTGCACATAAAAAATAGTACTTTAAAAAAAAAGGGACATAGTAAGAAAGAAAGCGTGTAACAATATCAGATACCCTGTTAGTAATTATCCTGTATCCGTAAACTCACAAGTTTATTCGGTTTGTAACGCATCATTCAGCAAAACAGAGGAAATTCTCATTCAGGTTTTTTCATCAGTCACTTCCAATACAATGATACTGTTGTTTAATTTCAATTTAGTATCGTTATTGCTGTTGTTTCTCGATCAATTCACCTTTTGAAGATTATTGCTTTTGCAAAGAGAAAAACATTAGCCTGTAAATAAGTATATCTAGTCCCCCTTAATGAATTGTTGGTTTTTTTTTATGAGTTGTTGATTTTGTTTGTTGAGATGAGTCTAATTATCCAAGGGCAGTTTACGCTTTCTCAAAATTGTATTTGCAAATGGGAAATTCATTTGAACAAAATATTGTTTAATAACAGTTTTAATTTTTGTGGCATTTGATTGATGACTAATAGGAGTCATGTGTTATATTATCTTTGATGAGTTAATTTGATGAATTTTTTTATTTACAGTTAAATAACTGCAGGAAGAATGCTTTATCAATGTGCTGCAAATTCAGTGCTCACCCTGGCACTGGATTATAGCTTGAAAGTCTGCCAGAATATGGTGCAATATACTCGAGCCGACAAAAAGAAAAACCCTTGTTCATATATGAGGAAAGGAAAGTGACGTTTTCCGCTTTCCTTGTCGAAAAGACTCAAAGCTTCCTGCGTTTTCTTTGACTGTTTGTTTTTCTACTTTTCGCATTTTAAAATTAGTCACCTAGAAGCTTGGGGTGATTCTTAACGCGTCGTGCCTTAGAGAAAAATCAGCATGTGAATTCAGGAGATGGAGATATGGTGTGTTAGAAATGCGGAGACAACGAAATCTGATGACGACGATGTTCCTATGGATGATGAAGAGGAGGCGTAAGTGGAGGAAAAGATATGGACTCATTGATAATGCCCCAGATGTCAAGAGAGCTTGATCCCGAGGAGAAGAGGAGGAAGATGAGAACTTTTAGCCTTGAATACCCGCTTGTTGTGGATAGTAAAGATCCTGATGCCCAGGATGCTGATGCGGATTTAGTTGGATCAATTCTTTAACAAGAGCCTAAGAAGTTGAAGATAAGATACCATGTATGAGGTATGATAGTGACAAGAATCGTATGCAAGATATGATTACATTCGTCCAATTAAATATAACCACTTCAGATGGAAGAGACATGTTCAAGATATCAGTCCCAATAGTTTTGCAGAACGCTATAAACGTACCTTCCATTCTTCCTCATAAATGTGGATGCCATTCTACGTCTTAATTTTACCTGCAATAAAACTTAGATAACTGTTAGAATATAGCTATTGAATATACTAATATATTAATAGTAACATATTTCACACTTTGTTGTTTTCTGTTCTTCCTCTCAAAACTTTATATTATAGGCACAGTGTTGAAAGTTTGTATGTCCCCTTCGTTTTTTTTCAAATGCGAAACCCCCCTTGTAGCAAACTAGCAATTCATGTTTTGTATTAGTGCAGTATATCTAAACAATGCAATATAATCCATATGGCTATTACGAAGTTCAAAACTAAGTAGGTTTAAAACTAACTCATTTTGATATCTTAGTTATTTTTATAAATTGAGAGACATATTTTATGAGAGAAATTTCTTTCCAAAATCCTCCCTAAGCTAATAATTGGTCCGTGTAAGATTTCCGCCCAATGTAAGCTTCTTTTAACATAATACTTCAGCGTCACCCCAATGACACTATTGATTGATTGATTGTCATGGAATTTTTTTTCTTGCCTTCTATTGTTCTAACACATCTTGTTTCAAAGAGATGTGGTTGTTGTATGATTTGTCAGTGTCTCATGAACAACCTTTTTATTATCACTTTTTATCCTGGCTTTCTGTTGTAATTTTTTACTTAGTTTACCAAAATGTAAATGAAATCGCTACTGTAATTTGCCATTGCTTAGGAAATGATTATTTGTATTCCATCATAACCCTGGGTTCTTTTCCTCATTTAATTAATTTCTCTCCTTAATTTTTGTTATGCTATTAATAGAGAGATAAAAATTTTCGGAAAATTGAGCGATGGAAGTACCAATTTCCAAAATAAATAAATCTTCACGGAATAATTATAATAATTTATACCTTATGTGGTTATGGTGCTGGACTGCTATGAATATCAGTCTCTGGAACTTTTCTAAAGCTCCTTAGTTACTTAGTTGCTTTTTCTTTGCATCATCCTTATGTGAGAATATTAACTAATATAAAATTATTCATTAATTAAAACTTTCATAGTTGTGTGTAAAGCTTGAGTATAGATTGTAATTCTACATCTTATAATTTAGATGTGATACTCTTTGTTCACCTTCTTCTCTATTCATCTTCATCTTATACATCTTAGACATTATATTATGAAGTAAACATTGCCAAACCCAACCTTAGCTGCCTTGAATTTATTGAATTCATATCTTTTCAGACCAAAAAGAAAATGAAACGTTGTCGTGATGAGTTGGAGAGAGCATGAAATTAATATGGAAAAACTTGCAGGTTTGCCTCGCCTGCGTTACCTTCTACCACTATGCCTCTTTTAACTTAGTAAAACATGATTATGTAGTATGCTATCTATAACCTTCTGTATGTATCCAGTGTGTAGCAATAGATGTCGATTACTGATAGTGATTGCCTCTGCCTTAAAGTGGTCCTCTTCCAGAGCTCATTTTCATAAAATCTGGGAAAAAAATATATCCGAGAAAGTTACCAGCTCTTATCAATAGCTTTTGATTTAATTCGCCATCCTTAACCTCATTTTTTGGCTAAACCCCATTCTTGGCAGACTACTACTATTCTTGTGGTTTGCATATAACCAGCCAATAATTGTCAAAGATCATGGCATTCTACTTTGGTGCAGCAAAACCACCTTCTTTGAAATTAGTGAAGCATGATGAAAATTCATCGGCTCCAATTTCACAGAATTTTAGCGAGAATTACTATGAGCTATGATGAAGTAAAGTTAAGGATCCCTAGTTCCATTCTTGTTTTATGCACAATGACTTGAAGTTTGAATGAAATTAATATACCTAATATATATATACTATGCATACTTGATAATTATTGATATCCTAATTTCTCCTCTGTAATTCTATTTGCATAGTATTTGAATGGCTGGATTTGGGGAGTTATCATAATTATTTCTTGACTGCATGAAGCCATGAAATATATATAATCAGATAACCGACAAATTCTACTATGATTGTTGGTTGGTGGTTCTGTCAAACAATTATTGAATTTATCTTTTAAGGTGCGAGGCACTCCTTAGTGGAACTATGTCTTTTTGATAGAAACTCAATGCTGATATGATGATTAATGTTTTATTTTTTATGTCCATTATACATAACGGAAATATTGTATTGTTACATACTACATATCGTACATCTAATCAATGATGGCTCAAAATGATATATGACTTGACCACCATCTTAAACCAAGAGTGATTGCAATTTCTAGTGTTTCGAGCCCTTGAATATCATAATCCCTTTATATTCTCTCCTATTTGTCCTTTTCACTACAATCTCTATAGAAAGAACACCTATCTCACATAAATTTAGTGTCTAAACTCAATTGAAATTTAGTTTTTTAGGCAATTTATCCCC
This sequence comes from Bassia scoparia, assembly GCA_008642245.1. Lineage (NCBI taxonomy): Eukaryota > Viridiplantae > Streptophyta > Magnoliopsida > Caryophyllales > Amaranthaceae > Bassia > Bassia scoparia. Next base: position 25,588 of record SNQN01001782.1, on the reverse strand, counting down.
TTATACCTCTTAAAGACAAACGACGAGTTTAAGAGAACGAGCTCGTAAGACATCGGGTGATGGTTCGTTTGGTTAGACAGAACTGGAATTCAATTTCCTCCAGTCCCCTTCTGTACCTGTATATATAGTGCAGTGATAAAAGCCACATGTTCTCATGAATACCATCCTTAAAAACAATCACTCAGAGTAATTTATAGTTGAGTTGAAGAAAGAGAAAATTCCTAGAAATATGCTTTTTGCTCTTCTTTGTTTTCTTACCAATATTCAGCATTCCTCTTAAACTGAAATTTAAAAGCAATTTCTTTTCATCTTTTTGTTGAAACCTTTAGTGATGCAAAAAATGAATACTTTGTTGCAGATGAATATTTTGTTATTCTTTCTAACAATAGATCTTTTTTTCCATATTTGGAATCTTAGAATATGCTTCTAGTGGTAGATGACCATCTCTCTCTTTTTTTGTTGATGTTCGATTACGCACCGAGAGCATGTATTTATAGGCGTATAGGAAAAGATCGATAGGCAAAAATAAGAATTAGTTATACGGATTGCTAACTATATATACGGTATAGGACCATATATATGGTTAACACAATCGTATATACAGTTATACTAACCGTATACACGGTTGTGTTGATGTGGCATGTCACGTCAACAATCCGTGCTTAATTTTTTTTATCTATCTTTTTCGTTCGGGTATTTTTTATCCGTATTTTTGTATCTAATCTGTTATCTAATTAACCTTTAGCCATTTTTGGATAAACTTGGTGGACAACATTAATCTACTATAATATTCCAAATCATTCCCGAATTATCGAGGTTTATCTAAGAATTTCTGAATTTATTTATTTTCGAAAATCATTTTATAAAACTTGTAAAAATCATAGAAAATCAAAGAAAAATCAGAAAAATAATCTAAAAATACTAGAGAACTCAAAAAAATGAGAAAAACAAAATGAACTATAGAAAAATATTCTTAAAAAATCCCAAAAATAAAGAAAAAATAGCCTTAAAAATAGAAAAAAAATAAAATAAATATAAATAAATACTTTCTGCCTATTATTGGGCTCTCGGCATATGATTTCAAATTCAACTTTAATTTGACTTATGCAAATGGATGTGGTTTATAAATTTTGTCGCGATTTTCGGAATCAAATATATTTCGAGATGTCGTACTTTTTCTTATCGGGCCTACGTCCTACGTCGATTTTGAATTGTGGGCATGAGCCACAGATACCGCACATGAGTGTGTTGGGGTGTGTTGTCGATAGAGGGGATCGCCACCGTGCCTATACAAATTAGTCACAGACGCCTGAAACATTGGTGTATGCCAAACTAATGGCCCCACTGTTTTGTCTGGTAACCAGAGTGTGGATTCGGGGACATGGTACGGACTAGATCTTTGACCCAATCCGCATAAGAATGATTTTTCTAAACAAGTTGTAATGCTTTTACAACAAACATTATTGTAATACTTTTACTTTTCAAAACACGTGTTTATTATTGTGGTGTTATAATTGCGATGCTTCTACTTTTCAGAACAAGTTGTTAAATTTTTATAATTATTTGTTGTTCTATAAATCCATTGTAGTGTAGCCTGCTTTTCTATATCCATCAAAGTTTTGTTTACTTTCCATTACCTTCTCCATAAGTTGCATGATTGGATTCCTATGTTTTCCTTGTTTTGTTCACCGTTCGACTTTGCTTTCTTGTTTAGTTTGCTGTAATTTTCTTGAAATAGCCAAAATATAAATTCATACAAACTTAACATAAGTTTTATCGATAGTTCATCTTCTAACTCTAATGAAGAATGAAGGGTTTTNGGCCCCACTGTTTTGTCTGGTAACCAGAGTGTGGATTCGGGGACATGGTACGGACTAGATCTTTGACCCAATCCGCATAAGAATGATTTTTCGAAACAAGTTGTAATGCTTTTACAACAAACATTATTGTAATAACTTTACTTTTCAAAACACGTATTTATTATTGTGGTGTTATAATTGCGATGCTTCTACTTTTCAGAACAAGTTGTTAAATTTTTATAATTATTTGTTGTTCTATAAATCCATTGTAGTGTAGCCTGCTTTTCTATGTCCATCATAGTTTTGTTTGCTTTTCATTACCTTCTTCATAAGTTGCATGATTGGATTCCTATGTTTTCCTTGTTTTGTTCACCGTTCTACTTTGCTTTCTTGTTTAGTTTGCTGTAATTTTCTTGAAATAACCAAAATATAAATTCATACAAACTTAACATAAGTTTTATCGATAGTTCATCTTCTAACTCTAATGAAGAATGAAGGGTTTTATTTGCCCAACAAGACAAAGAAGTAGATGACATGATTGACAAGGTCATCTACAATTACATCCCAAGAATTTTCTCAACTTCAAAACATCGAACACAGTGTTGATCTAATAATCAAAGTGGCAACATAGGACAAGAAGAAGGTCATGTTCATTTGTACAATGACTACTTTGCAGAGCAAGTGGTATACCCAAATGTCTTACTCAGACGAGGGTTTCGAATGCATGTGTTTGAACGTATCATGTATGCAGTAACAAAACATGATGCATCTGATTGTCTTATGGTTTATAGGTTTATCTAGGTCTGTCTCCACTTAAAAAACCTACTGCAACAATTAGGCAATTGACTTATGGAATAGTTGTTGACGCTTGTGATGAATATATTAGAATATCACAAAGTACTGCGAGGCTAGCATTAGAAAAATTTACTCAAGGTGCCATTATCATTAACCAATTTGGGGATGAGTATTTAAGACACCCAAATGGCGATAACTTGCGAAAATTGCTACGAATTGTAGACGAGCGTGGCCCGCGTGGGTTTCCAAGCATGATTGGAAGCATTGGGAGTGGAAGAATTTTCCAAACGCATGAAAAGGTCAATATCAAAGAAGAGCTGGTGTAGCTACTCTTGTTTTGAAGGTTGTTGCTTATCAAGATTTGTGGATATGGCGTTCTTTCTTTGATATGCCAGGCAGGTGAAARGATATCAATGTGCTTCATCGATCTCAAGTGTTCGATGATGTCCTAGAAGGTCGACCTTCTTCAGTTAACTTTGTTGTTAATGGTCGTAACTACAACAAGGGGTATTACCTCACTAATGAAATGATTAAGAGGGAAAATYAAAATGGTTTGTTTTAGTGWTGTGGATGAYAGYGARAGTGTGATAGTGACCCATGAACTTTTTAATATTTTTCKTTGCTAATGGTGATCTTATGTAACGGAAGAAAATAAGTTTTTGCATAAAGAGTTCATCCAAAAGAAGAACTAGTTTTTTTTTACACGCAAATGTGTGCTTAACATTAAATACACTAGCTCTTTATTGCACGCGATGCGTACGTTGTCAAGTTTTGTAATCTAGTATGAAAGTTTTTTGATTAATTATATAAATTACCTCAACTTATATAAAAGATAAATATAAATGTTGCTCGAAAAGAGAGAGAGAATATAATTGTTATTACAAATGAATGTTTAGATAGAAATATACTA
>SNQN01001782.1:0-13854 GCA_008642245.1 Bassia scoparia | reverse complement strand
TTAAGAGTCGAAAAATGCATAATGAGACTAACTAACTAGAAATTGTTCATTAAACTATATATTTATCTTGAATCTAATAAATATTATTTTTTGCATTTGCATGGGATCAATTTTTTCGCATAATACAACACATAACCCAATTGGTTCTTTAAAAAATGTGCTTTTACATTAATTTGCAAACGAGTCGGGTTTGACCCAACTTATTTATAAAATGGGTTTGTGATTTCAATCAAAAATGGGTTTCGATTTATATTTCTTTGCTCAAGACCCAACTTTCCGGGTCGATTTCCAGGTTGAAATTGGACTGGGTTTTTTTTGCCAGGTATACCCACAAGTCTTAAGACTGAACGTAACGTAATGATGTCATTCCAAGTCTTAAGACTCGGGGCTAAACTTGCTTTGATGAAATTGAATTTATATATATTCATTAAATTATTAAGGAAAAATGAGACCTCTTGGAAGGATATCATTGCTCCACTTCACTTATATAATAATGATAAACAACAATAAAAAAAATAGGGAAATTTCATCTTGTACCATTGAATTTTTGGCAATTCCATTTCGTACCATTGTTTTTTTTATTCCAAGAAATAGCACCGAGTTTGGCATTTTCATTTGATACCATTGAAGTGTAATATGTTCGGCAAATATAGAGTATTTTAGAGTCGCAACGTAAAGAATTCACCAATGGGTACTTGTTTGAAGGGCTTTTAGTCGGTAAATAATAATGAATACTCCCTCCGTTCCAATTTGTTTTTTACGTTTGTAGAATTGCACGACAATTAAGGAAAATTAGTATTTGGATAAATAATGTTAGTATTACTTGGAAGTTGTATTATTCAATTAATTTGTTTGAGATGTGTGCAATAAAATTTAAGTAAATCTTTTAATATTTAAAAATGAGGGGATGAGATAAGTTTGGGTGGAAAATCAAGAATGATAGGTAAATAAGTAAGAGGTAATATTAATTATTTTAGGGGTAAAAGTAACATTAATGGATAAAAAAATAAAGTATGAAAAAGGAAATGTAAAGAATAAAAGGGAACACCAAAAAAGGAAACGTAAAAAACAAACTGGAGGGGTAATATTAATTATTTTAGGGGTAAAAGTAACATTAATGGATAAAAAATAAAGTATGAAAAAGGAAATGTAAAGAATAAAAGGGAACACCAAAAAAGGAAACGTAAAAAACAAACTGGAACGGAGGGAGTAATAAAGTATGTGTAACTCCGAAATACTCTTATTTTCCAAGCATATCACATTTTAATGACATTAAATGAAAAAAGACATAAACTCAATGACATTTATTGGAATAAAAATGAAACAATGATACGAAATAGAATTGTCAAAAACTCAATGGTATGAGATGAAATTACCAAAAAAATATCAACCTCTATTATATAAGGGAAGGGGGAGCAATGGTGTCCCCCTATGAAATTACTCAAATACCCTTAATGATCTAATTAAAAAAATGTAAAAATAAAATTTTAAAAACCTTTTATTTACTCTATTTGTCATAATAAATAAGTTTAAAATGGTATCCATCAAATATCTCAATTAGAGGTGATCAACATTAGCCCGCTCGAAAAAAGTGAGGGTTTTGGGTAACTAAAAACATCAATTTTAGTTCAAAAGCCCGGCCCGACCCGCATAAGCCCGCAATGGCTCGCAAAGCCCGCTCTTTTGGGTGGGTTTCGGTTATATTTTTTATATACAAGTCCGGCCCGACGCGCCCATTTGATCACCTCTAATCTCAATCAACATCAATTGAAAAAATAATTACTAAAATGGTATATTCATCAAAATAAACAAAAAGGAAAAGTGTAATTGAGTAAAAAAAAGTTAAATCAAAATTAATCATGATAGTGAATTACTAATTAATAACAATAAGTAATTTAATCCCATAAATTTATTATGTTTATACAAAATTTAAATTTTCAAATTTATATCATAAAAAATTTTCAGTTGAATTCAATACATAATAATGGGAGTATTATCATTTTTATGGAATCATTCAATTAAAATCATACGATCTACGAGTAATATATTTGTTTAATATTCGATTATATTTGTGTATAAATTTAAAACTTTACCCAAAAAGCGCATGCACGTGTGCACATAAAAATAGTACTTAAAAATACAAAGGGACGAGTAGTAAGAAAAAGCGGTAAACAAATATCAATACCTGATTAATTATGCTATCCAAACTCACAAGTTATCTGGGTTTTAGACGCAATTCATTCCAGCAAAACAGAGGAACATTTTCAATTCAGGTTTTTTCACTCAAGTTTTCCACTTCTCAACACAATGATACTGTGTTTAATTCTTCAATTTTAGTATCGTTTAATTCTGTTGTTTCTCATCAAGTTCAACCCTTTGAAGATTATGCTTTTGCAAAGAGAAAACATTAGATCGTAAAATTAATATATCTAAGCTCCCCTTTTTTAATTGAGACTGTTGGTTTTTTGTTTAGGCTCTTCGGCAGGTGTGGACATTTTTTATGTTATCGGTTCTTGAGATTGAGTCTATAATTATCAAGGGCAGTTTACTGCGTGCTCACAAATTTATTTGATAATGGGAAAATTTCAAAAATTTTTTGAAACAAATTGATGGTTAATGAACATGTTTTAATTTGGTTGTGGCATTTGTATTGATGACTGAATATGAGTATCATTGTTATATTATCTTTGATGAGTTAATTGATGGAATTTTTGTTAATTTACAGTTAAATAACTGCAGGAGAGATGGCTTTACAATGTGCTGCAAGATTTCAGTGCTCACCCTTGGCACTTGAATATAGCATGAAATCCCAGAAATATGGTGGCAATATATCGAGCCGACAACAAAGAAAAACCCTTGTTCCATATATGAGAAAGGAAGGGAGTTTTTCGCTTTCGTTGTCGAAAGACTCAAAGCTTCCTGCGTTTTCTTTACTGGTTTGTTTTTCTACTGTGTTTTCGCATTTTTAAATGTAGTCACCTAGTAAGCTTTGGGGTGATTCTTAACGCTGTCGTGCTTAAGAGAAAAATCAGCATTGTGATTTCAGGAGATGGAGATATGGYTGTGTTAGAAATGCGGAGACAACGAAATCTGATGACGACGATGGTCCTATGGATGATGAAGAGAGGCGTGAGTGGAGGAAAAAGATATGGGACGTCATTGATAATGCCCCAGATGTTCAAGAGGAGCTTGATCCCGAGGAGAAGAGGAGGAAGATGGAGAAGCTTTTAGCTGAATACCCYCTTGTTGTGGATGAGGAAGATCCTGATTGGCCCGAGGATGCTGATGGGCGGGGATTTAGTTTGGATCAATTCTTTAACAAGATTAGCATTAAGAATGTGAAGAAAGATGACGATGATGAGGGTTATGATAGTGACAAGGAGATCGTATGGCAAGATGATGATTACATTCGTCCAATTAAAGATATAACCACTTCAGACTGGGAAGAGACAGTGTTCAAGGATATCAGTCCTCTAATAGTTTTGGTGCATAATCGCTATAAAAGGTTACCTTTCCATTCTTCCTCATAATGTGGAATGCCATTTCTACGTCTTAATTTTATCCTGGCAATAATGATACTTAGATAACTGGTAGAATATGAGCTATTCTGAATTGGACTAATATATTAAATAGTGATACATATTTCCACACTTTGTTGGTTTTCTTCTCTTTTTCCTCTCAATAACTTTATATATAGGCACAGTGTTTGAAAGTTTGTATGTCCCTTCTGTTTTTTTTCAGAATGCGAAACCCCCTTTGTAGCAAACTAGCAATTCATGGTTTTGTATTAGGTTCATATATCTAGACATGCATTATAATCCATGATGGCTATTACGAAGTTCATAAACTAAGGTAGGTTATAAACTGAACTCATGTTGATAATCGTAGTTAGTTTTTATAAATTGAGAGATGCATATTTTATGAGAGAAATTTCTTTCCAAAATCCTCCCTAGCTAAAATTGGTCCGTGTAAGATTTCCTGTCCCAATTGTAAGCTTCTTTTATACATATATACTTCAGCGTCACCCCAACATGACACTATGATTGATTGATTGTCATGGAATTTTTTTTTGTTGCCTTTCTATTGTTTCTAACCACATCTTGTTTCAAAGGAGAGGTGTGGTTGTTGTATGATTCTGTCAGTGTCTCATGAACAACCTTTTATTATCATCTTTTTTATCCTGGCTTTCTGTGTAATTTTTTACTTTAGTGTTACCAAAATGTAAAATGAAATCAGTCTACGGTAATGCCATTGCTTAGGAAATGATTTATTGTGTATGCCATCATAGACCCTGGGTTATCTTTTCCTCAGTAATTGAATTATGTCTCTCCTTAATTTTTATATGCTATTAATAGAGAATAAAAATTTTCGGAATTGAGCTGATTGGTAAGTACAATTGATGCCAAAATAAATAAATCTTCACGGAATAATTATAATAATTTTGATACCTTAGTTGGTTATGGTGCTTGACTGCATGAGATATCAYGTCCTCTGTAACTTTCTAAAGCTTCGCTAGTTAGCTTTAGTTGCTTTTGTCTTGTGCATCATCCTTGATGTGAGGGAATATAAACRAATATTATTATAAATTTATTCAATTAATTAACTTTCATAGTTGTTGTTGTAAAAGGCTTTGGAGTATAGATTTTAATTCTTTACATCTTATAATGTGTAGATGTGATACTCTTTGTTCACCTTTCTTTCTCTCATCATCTCATCTTGATACATCTTAGACATTGATATTATGGAAGTAAACATGCCAAACCCAAGCCTTAGCTTGCCTTGAATTTATTTGAATATCTATATCTTTTCAGACCAAAAGAAAATGAACGTTGTCGTGATGAGTTGGAGAGAGCAGTGAATATTATATGGAACTGCAGGTTGCCTTCGCCTCGGGTTAGCCTTCTACCACTTATGCTCTTTTAACTTATTAAAACAATGATTATGTAGTTATGCTTATCTGATAACCTTCTTTATGTATTCCAGTGTGTAGCAATAGATTCGATTACTGATAGTGATTTGGCCTCTGCTCTTAAAGTGTCCATCTTCCCAGAGCTCATTTTCATAAAATCTGGGAAAATAATATATCGCGAGAAAGGTTATCCATCTCCTTATCAAAGCTTTTTGATTAATCGCCATTCCTTACCTCATTTTTTGTGCCTAAACCCCATTTTCTTGGCATTGACTACTTACTATTCTTGTGGGTTTTGCAGTTATAAGACCAGCCAATGAATTGTCAAAGATCATGGCATTCTTTTACTTTGGTGCAGCAAAACCACCTTTCTTTGAAATTAGTGGAAGCATTGATGAAAAGATTCCATCGGCTCCAATTTGCACAGAATTTTAGCGAGAATTACTATGAGCCTATGATGAAGGTAAAGTTAGAGGATCCTCTAGTTTCCATTCTTGTTGTTTGTAGTGCACAATGATCTGAAGTTTGAAGTGAGAATTAAGATACATAATATATGTATATAACTATGCATACTTGATAATGTGATTTGAGTATCCTAATTTTCTCCTCTGGTAATTTCTATTTTGCATTAGTATTTTGGATGRGTGATGAGTTATCATAATTGATGTCTTGACTGCATGAAGCCATGAAATATGATATAATCAGATGAACCTGACAAATTCTACTATGATTGGTTGGTTGGTGGTTCTGTCAAACAATTATTGAATTTTATCTTTTAAGGTTGGCGGAGGCACTCCTTGAGGTGGAACATGGTCTTTTGTGATAGAACTCAATGCTGTATATGATGATTAATGGTTTTAGTTTTTTATGTCCATATACATAACGGAATATTGGGTATTGTTACATACTTACATATCTACATCTAATCATATGATGGCTCAAAAGTTTTGATATATGGACTTTTGGACACCATCTTAAACCAAGAGATGATTGCAATTTCTAGTTGTTTCGAGCCCTTGAGATATCATGAATCCCTTTATATTCTCTCCTATGTTGTCCTTTTCACTTTACATCTCTATAGAGTAAGAACACCTGATCTCACATAAATTTTAGTGTCTAAAACTCGATATGAAGATTGTAGTTTAGGGCGAGGATTTTATCCCCTTTAGGTACCTAAGACAAAACGACGAGTTTAAGAGAACGGGAGTCTCGTAAATGACATCGGGTTGATGGTTCGGTTTGGTTAGACAGACTGGAATTCAATTTCCTCCAGGTCCCCTTCTGTACCTAGTATTTATATATGTGCAGTGATAAAAGTCCACATGTTCTCATTGAATACCATCCTTAACAATCAATCACTTTCAGAGTAATTTAAGTTWGAGTTGAAGAAGGAAGGAATAATTCCTTAGAATATGCTTTTGCTCTTTCTTTGTTTTCTTACCATATATTCAGCATTTCACTCTTAGAACTGAAATTTAAAGGCCAATTTCTTTTCATTCTTTTTTGTCTGAAACCTTTAGTGTTATGCAAAAAATGTAGATACTTCTGTTTGCAGGGATGAATATGTTTGTTGATGGTCTTCTAACAATTAGATTCTTTTTTTTTCCCATATTTTTGGGAATCTTAGAATATGCTTTCTAGTGGTTAGATGACCATCAACAAACACATTCATAAAAGTGTATTGCCTGCAACTTACATCACTCTCATGAAGTTGCCTTCTTGAGTTTCATGGATGTGACTCCTGAGATATCAGAACCACTGATTGCCAAAACAAATTAATGTTTCCTCCTTGTAATCCTACTTTGTCTTTTCCCTTTTGATTACCCTACATTTTCACTTCTACACCATAGTGTTTTTGTTTTTTGAACGAATAAAAATAAAGGTAGTGATATAGACGAGGTTTGATTTTAAGAATTCGGTATATCGCTCATATTTTACTGAKAAAATTACTTTGTGTTAGATCAAAAATTTTCAATTCTATCGTGATTTGCTGAGCATTTCCCTTTCTTGTTAGGCAATCAATATGTTTTTTTTTTTTTTTTGAAAAATATTACTTTTATTTCAAATATCTTGTGTCAAGTCAACTTGCTGATGTGAGATTGTWAGCTTATCAACTTTTAGCATCTGACTTCACATAATGCTATTTGAAGATTTAGGGGATAAGGTAAACCATAAACATGATCATTGGACCATTCTGATGGTGGTAGTTGCAATTTGCGAAAATCCTAAAGATGGACAGATGCTCATGTCATCAATTGATTTTGTATACACATTATGAGTGAAAATTCAAGTCAATAAGATAATTAAAGTTTAATTACCTAATTTCTGGATAAGATGAATATACAACAGATTAGAACTTTGAACAGGGTTTAAAACTTTAGTTTATCATTTCTGTTTCTAAATTATTTTGTTAACAAGAATAGTTACCAAGATTGGTAGCAATTTTAGTTGTTTACTGAATATTTAAACAAGTGTTCTCCATAATTTTTGGGGTGAAATAGGTTTCATGATAAAATCATTATCTATCAAATATTTGCAACAAAAGAGTTTTCTTTTAATAGAACAATAGATTCTCATATATTAATAATGGACAAAGTCCAAGGCATACCTAGCCAAAAAAAGGGCCATAAGCAAGGTATGCACCAAATCCACGGTAAAAAATACATGTACATCCTAAGGAAATAAAAAGTAGTACATAGAAATAAAGTACAGAAACAGAAGCAAATAAAAGGAAGATGTGCAGCAGCATACATAATACAAACTAACAATAAACATCCATYCACAAATGGCAAACTCCAGCAAATTGACAACTAATCCTTGGTACCAGAAGAAGAGGCAATGGAGGTGGGATCCAAAGCACGGGACATATTCTTGAGATCATGCACATATGCCTGCTTGGCAAACCAAGGAACTTGGTGAAACAACAGTCTGTCAGTAGACATGTGAATGGCATAGCTAGCTAACTCATGAGCAACACCATTAGCATCTCGAATGATGTGAACAAGGTTGATAYTCCAACGTGGTTCCTTGAGCAAGGCAGCAACTTCCACTAGGAGGGGAGTAAGTGCATGTGTCTTGTTCGCCTAAGCATCCCCCACACACGTCAGGAGGATAGCAACATCAGTCTCAACCTCAACATGAGTGGCATTGATTGGCAAACAAGAGACTTTTTACGACAGTCAACTCTTTAGCAAGAGTGTTGTGAGAGTGGAATTTGAAACATAGACCACCACCCCAAGTGCCATCCTCCATCCGAATAACTGTACCAGCTCCTGAGTTTGGGACTTCAGCAGATCTCCAACTAGCATCTACATTAAGTTTGATAAAACGTGTAGTACGAGGCTTCCAAAACTTGTAATAATCATAAAAAATAACCTTTTTTTGGCAGTACCATGTAAGCAATCCACAATGGCACTAAGGTCAAACTTATAGCAATGGAATATAGCTTTGACATGCTTCATGGTTCCTTCAAAGACACAAGCATTTCTCATTCTCCAAATGTGCCAGAGAGCAGTAACAAAAGTTACACTCCAGCTCATGTCCAGCCAATCATAAGTCTATGTCGGGGTCTAGACTAGGGAATCGAATCACTCATTGAGGTGAACCTCATTTTATATTTATTAATTGGGTCGGACTTTGAGGTGAGGCTACCTACGTATCCTTGTGGAATCAGACCGATCGTAGTCCGTYAGGTCATGTGTGAATGTGATGGACAAAAATGTTCATTTGGAGAGGACTTTTGAGGCTGTACGGTAGGCTAAGGTTTGAGGGTGTGAGGCTTGAATTGTACTTTGATTTCCGTTTTGGACTTTGACAAACTTTTTTACTTCAGAACTTGAAATTTTGAATTTTTGATTTCCTTTAATTTTGAAGTTGATTTTTGTTATCTTTGAACTGAACTTATCATTGTCTTTATGAATGGTGTTTTGATGTGGGTAAGAAAMAAAATGATCAATAAGCTTAAAGGGGTTGCAATGGATGTTTGATTTAAGGTGAATGAAGGGAAGGGATTTATTTTATGGAGCTATGGAAGAGGGCCTCTCGAACATGTCCATTTATTTTTTTGGATTTTTTATTTTTTGATTTTTTAAATTTTTTTAAGGTCATTGAGTGGTAAGAGTCTCATCTTTGGATTAGAAAAAGGAAAAATTGAAATTGAAAATGAAAGGCTAATTTTATTGAAATTGAAAACATTACATCCTAGATGACATAGACTCAAAAAAAGGGAAAGGATTAGCTAGGACTAAGACTTTATGACTCAATCTATAGAAGTCCGCACGGATCAATGATAGGATCCACGCCTTGGGGTGACTCATGGTGTAACAAGTGGATTGGATATGAGGTTTGGTGGTGATGGAGTTGCATGCTTTTCCAGTTGGGCCAAGAAGGTGAAGGATTGGGCTTTTTGAGGATAGTGAAGGGTCACGAGACATGGGCCTTTTGCGGATGTGGATMTCTTTGTATGTGAAGGTAGGATTTGTTTGACTTCTCGCCTCCTTGGGCCTCTCAAGCCTTTGCAATCTTACCTGAATTAGATTTGGACTAGACTAATAATTGAAAGCTCCTAAGATTGAACCTAATTCGGGGTTAATGTACTAAACCTAAGGATTGAGATTGAAATCGGACTTGAATGTGTCCATTCCTTGACCTAATTATGTTTTAAAGTGCCAGAATTGAACTCGAACCTAGGTCAGTTTTAAGGTTCTTGGACTTGACTTGATCTTGAAATTGAATTTTGGATTTTGAATTTGAATTTGAGAGGGATTGATCCTAAAGTCGAACCTAGGTTAGTTTAAAGGTTTTTGGACTAGACTTGATCTTGAAARTGAATTTGGACTTGAATTTTGAACTTGAGAATACCTAATTGGGCCTACATTAGTTTTGGGCGATTTAAGTATGGATTTGAAATGTGTAAGGTCGAACCTAGCACAGTCTTAAGGTTCTGCGCCTATGTTTGAATTGAAGTAGAAGGGGCGTAGTTCAGTTTTAAGATCCTTAAATTTGGGCTTGACTTGGAATGAGCCTAAATTGGCCATAAGTCGGTTTTGAAGTGCCTAGATTGGACTTGAATGGGGCCTATGAATTGAACCAGACCAGGAATTGGACTAGGGGGACATTGAGTAGTCTTAGACTAGGTTTTGGACTAGTAGCCTTGAATAGAATCATAAGCTAATGGTTACAAGCACATGCACATTGATAGAAACACAAGTCAAATTATTCACTTAAAGTCAGATTCTAAGTGAGCTATAGGTCAGCTTGGTTAGGTCAGAGAAGTTACCATGCCTCTAAGTAGAGCTTAGTCCAAATTTCACCACTAGCATTAGTGATGTATGGCCAAGATACCCCTTATGTACATGCATCCGGTAACATGTGCACATGCGGCATGGGCGGGATATGTTTTTCCTTAGRCATGTGATCCATTAACCACATGCACCAAGGTAGTTTCCCCCCTTGTGGAGATCTTGAGCATAGAACATGCCCATATGAGACCAAGGCGCCTAAGGCGTCACCCTATTCGGAGGGTCACATGCACAATCCGTTTAATTATATAAACGGCACTACGACACTTTCAAGTTTGTCCACTCACCTAACGGTGATTATCCCCAGTGAAGTCGCCATTTTGTAGGCGTGTGCCCTCATCGGTTCTACGTTCTATGTCGATTTTGAATTGTGGACTTGAGCCATAGATCCTGCACATGAGTGCGTTGGGGGTATTGTCGATAGAGGGGATCGCCACCGTGCGTATACAGGATAATCACYGACGCCCAAAACATTGGTGRCAAACTAGTGACCCCATTGTTTGGTRTGTTAACCAGAGTGTGGGTTCGGGGACATGATACAGATAAGATCTTTGACCCAATCCACCCGCATATAGCAGCCTCTACTCGGTCTCATTTTAGTTTCATAAATCATAATCATTGAATTCAAATAGCCTATCGATTTGACCTTAAAAAGCGCACTAAAATTATTACAAGAGTTGATTTCTATTATGCACGCATCGCTACCTATCCTAGTGATTGTGACCTACCTATCCTATCAAATTAATATGGCGCCTGAAATTCGTTCGTCCATAATTAATCTGAAYTTAATGTGATTCAAGCAAATTTCGGTCTTGGTTAAGCAATCGAAAGAGCAATAGGCACAAAGATCAAGAATAATAGTTTACATAAAATTGAAAACTCAAATATATACAAATCAACTTACCTTGTATCGCTATCAATACAAAAGAAAACAAAGATTAATGCATCAAAAGATTTGCTTCCAATTGAATCGGTTATCACAACAAAGGAAATCATTAGCATTGACAATTATAATTAAAACGATTGCGATACGTCGAAACGAATTAAAACGAATGAATTTACATGATTGAAAACCAAGAGCAAAACGAAATTCAATGAATTATATTTTTCAAAATTAATAAAAAAAAAGAAGTGAGAGAGTTTGATTGAATAGCATCAAAATTTGTACCTAAATCCACAAAGATACAACTCCGAAAGCTGCGACGAATTTGAGAGACTTTTGTTTTTGAGAGTGGTTTGTGTTTATGGATTGAATTTGGATGAGAGAGAGACTTTTGATAGTTTTGAATTGCATTTCGAATACTGATTTTCGTTGATCTTCGAATAAGCACCGAGAGCACATATTTATAGGCGTTTTTGGAAAAATTAAGATAAATACAAGCAGATCGGATATACGCTGGAGCAAGCGTATATATGCTTGTGACAAGCGTATATACAATCTGTTTTATCTTGTTCGGGTAATTTTATCCGTATTTTCTAAATCGAATCTACGATTCGAGAATTATCTTTTATCCAATTTATCCATTTGTCCAATTTTGGCTTGCTTAGAGCTCAAGGTTAATTTTCTAGAACATTCCGGATCGTTTCCCGAATTTTCTGGATATTTGAATTTATTTTTTTTGAAAATCATTTTATAAAACTTGTAAAAATCACAAAAAATCAAAGAAAAATCAGAAAAATATTTTAAAAATACTGGCAAACTTAGAAAAATGGGAGGAACAAAATAAAAGGTGGAAAATATAGTAATAACCTATATAAAATATTCTAAAAAATCCTAAAAATAAAGAAAAAAGCCTAAAAATAGAAAATAATAAAAATGAATACTTTTTGCCTATTAATGGACCCTCGGTGTATGGTTTCGAGCTCAACTTTAATTCAATTCGTGCAAGTGGGTGTCTACAGGTATGCTTGGCAACTTTCGGAATTAAATCTATTTCGAAATGTCATACTTTTCCTCATCGGCTATTCAATTTGGGGAGACACTTTTGGGAGTCTACAGGTATGTTTGGCATTTCATAACAAATATAGATTTTATTTTAAGTATTAATGGACTTTAATTAGCAATTCAGTAAGTTTATTGTGCACCAAATACACCTAAGTTTTTTAGTGACGACAAACATGGACATTGGACATATATAGTTATTGAGGGTCACTAAAGGTATTGATTAAGCATTATATGTCTATAAAATATATTAAAAGACGTGCAGAGCAAAGTACTTGCGCCATGTAAGCTGCCACACTAGCTTCAACTTTCACTAGATTTGTGTCATGTATGCATTAGTGTCACGTAGGATTATATTTCAATTATTTTAAAAATTTATGCTTACGATAAGATTCGAACTCYACACTTTACTTTTAAACACTTCCATTTCCATTAGCTTAGGAGCGACTGAGGAGCGACCGCTCCGCCAAGGAGCGACCACTGCGAATTCACGCGTGAATTGCGATTTTTTGGGCCTTGTTTAGAGGGAATATAAATACCCATTTTGAGAGCATTTTTCACACACATTCTCATTTTCTTTGTTTTAGGTTTAGGTTAGAATTAGTTTAGGGTTTGGAGAGAGAGAGAGATTAGCTTGTAATTGCAATTTTCATTTAATCAAACTTTTCAATCATTTAAGTTCTTCATTTTGGTAATGAATCTCAACCTTCTCTTTTGTTTTCTTGTTTTGTTACTTGCTTTTGCTTAGAATTGCTAGTAGTTTTGAGTTTGCTTATTTCTTGTTAATCTTAGCTTAAATCAATTTCTCAAGCATGATTAGTGTTAYATGGTTTCCTATTTCTTGTTTTTATTGCTTTTCCAATCATGATTAGTGGGTAGTTTTGTTTTRTAGGGTTTATGGGAAGGAACTCATAAATTGATTTGGGGCTTTTGACTTGCTAGCTTGATAGATTAKGGGGAGAGTAGTTTGAAGTGTTGTGAAGCTAGGGAGTTGCTTGTGGCCAAAGTTAATCCTCTTGTATTGGTGTTCTTGTCATGCTTTGTCTTTGAGTGTTATAGGATTGCTTTTCATGCCTTTYGACTATGAATTTGATGGTAGGTTTAGGATGGTAGGTTGCTCTTGGTTTATGGTGGTCTAATTGAAGGGGGAAAATGGTGAGGCCTTAAGGGATACTTGTCATCCTTCGTTTTAGACTCAAACTTTTGATTTGGGACCCTAGCGGGACGGCGAGAGTATTTAAGTGAGCGATCCATTTTTTCAGAATTTTGTTAGGATAGTAAGTCAAGTTCCCCAATCGTGAATTGAGTTCCGGAACATAACTCTAGATCCTTTAGCTTTTGAAATCTTTGTTTCGCATGTTAGTTATTAGTTGGTAGTTACAATTGAAAATTCTCGCAAAAAAATATATTCTCAAGACCCTTAATTAAACAATTGGTATACTCTACGTTGTTCCTCGTGTTRGATCCCCCATTATACTACATCTTGGGGTTATTTGATTTGGACCTAAAAACCTCTCATCACAAGTTGGGTTTAATTTAGAAAATTTCAGAAGTTTAAGAGGATCCTAATCCTAATTTGGGGAATTATCTTTTACTCTAACAAATACTTCTAGTTTGAAAAGTTTTACGTATTCTCAAGAACCCTAGTTTTTCATTCAATTGGAATTCAATAAAGATCATCAATTGTTCATCAATTCTATTGC
>SNQN01001781.1:33548-83356 GCA_008642245.1 Bassia scoparia | reverse complement strand
AAGCCTCATTTACCAAGGCTCTATCAATCCTGGAGTAGACTCTACCAGAGCCTTCCCGTTTATTAGTCCACGTGAAATCACAACCTCGCTTCACAATATCCTCCACCCCACAGAAGTTAACACAATCTCTAAACAAAGAGACCTCAGAATGATGAACCTTGCTCCCAATTCTGTCCTCAAAGTTCAACGGGCAGTTAAAGTCCCCACAAAGAATCCAGGGACCAGAAATAAGCGCACTAATCTACATCAGACTCTGCCTTAAAGCAAGCCTCTCCTTTGAGTCATTGCTAGCATACACAACAATACACTCAAAGCAGCCCCCAATAGACTTGTTAACAACATTAAAATGCATAAACTGAGCCTCAACCCTACGGATAGTAACTTGAAAGAAATCAGGTAACCAGGCAATCAAAATTCTACCCCCACTAACCAAGGAAAAGTTAGTAGAGATGCACCAACTCTGGAAGAGAAAATGATGAATATTAGGAAAATTTTATGTTTAATTTTTGTTTCCAACAAACCACATAAACCAACCTTATTAGCAACCAAGGTATTTTTAACCTCAGCCTGCTTCCTAGGGCTATTTAAGCCCCGAACATTCCAAACAAGGAAATTATCCATGTTCCAGGACACTAACCTCCCCCTTAGAGGGAGTAAGAGCCACGGCCACACCAGCAGAAGACAAATGAAACTTCTCCATAGAATTCCGAGTACTTACGACAGATCTTCCACATTGCTTCAATCGAGACTTTGAAACTACAAGTTGCCATCCACCTTCCTGGTCATCTCTGTCAATTGCCTTCACAGGCTGTTCTGCACTCTGCACAATCGACACAAGAGCAACAATCGGCACCGTAGGGGCTACAGTCACAGTAGGGGTTGCAGTCAGATTTACTTGACACGCTTCCTTTACAATAGGAACCTCCTGAGTAACCACTGTAGTATAGTAGGGTCAGGGCATTTAGGTCTCCAAACTTGTTGAACTCTGCAAGCCTGCTCTTTATGTCCCCATTTATCACATTTCGAGCATTTCACAGGCATCAACTCATACGAGATCTCCTGTTCTACTTCAACACCTTTTTCACTCATGAAAACAAAAGACAACGGGAACTCCCCATTCAAAGGCATTTCAACAAGAAAACGAGCATAAGCTATGCGTTCACGCAAACAAGTGGCAGTATCAGGCATAATAGGAACACCAAACAAGCTCACAATCTTCTCCAAACAACCCGTTCCCCAATATTTAAGCAGCAAATTAGGTAATCGAACCCAAATAGGCACACAATCAAAATCATCATCCCCCAATTCAATCCCATCCTCCCACTGCTTCATTAACACAAGGTGTTTGTCAAAAAGAAGGTGCTGCGAATTGAGGGTCGTCTCTTTCGTTTCTGGATTAAGGAATCGGACGAGAAATTGGCCTTWCTTAATCGYCACCACCTTGTCAACATTTTGTTTGCCCCACATTCTTTGGKAAAATCCTAAGAWWGTTTTGACATGGGGTTTAAGACCCAAGACACAGAACACAACTCCCAGAGACCAATAATCCAATTCATCACAAACATCCAAGTRAGTTAATTGAAGTATAGGTCGTTTACCTTTCACCACCAGAGAACCACCACCTGACAAAGATGCAGCACCACCCCCAATGGCAGCCGACGACTGCAGAGACTCACCCCTAATCGRAGGAGGCTTCGTCAGCTCACCACCACCCCACTAGCTTRCGACAACTGCAGTAGCACACCAAAACCCCCCTTCGCAGGTGGTTTCGTCGACAACTCCTCCRCATTTTCAGGCGACTTCAAAACCGAAAGRCAGACCAACAGTTGGGCTTTCCGTTGAGATCCCAACACTAACTCCTCCTGCGACGCCGTCGGAGAGAGTATACACTGCTCAATTTCATCCTCGCCAAAATCCAGCTTAGGTAGACCCTCCAAATTAATTTTCGAATTAGGTTTCGATTTCCCAATCACCGGAATCTGGGTAGGTCGCTGAGAACAAAGAACATAATCTTGCTGTCCTTCAGGGTCTCTAGGGTTAAGCTTCGAAGTCTTCTTCTTCGCCATTGCAGAGGAAAAAGTAYGAGCAACCTAGAGAYAGGGAGCATGTTATAATGTGATATTAAAAACAATTTTGCTCACAAAAATACACTTAAAAGTAGAGAACTTTTTTWAAAAAAGGATTTTCTATGAAATACCCTTGAGGTTTTMCATTTTCTACAATATACCCCTGCAAAAAAATTCGTCCATAATATACCCCTAAGGTTTGATACCGTTCTACAATATAACCTTAATGGTTAAATTTAACCAAACATAAGGTTATGTGTAACCTTAAAAAAACCTGATTTTTTTTTTTAAAAAAACAGTGACTACTCCTTCCACCACCCATCCCCACTCCACCAATCCTCCCACACCTATTAAAGGTTAAGCTTAATTAATGGTTTTATAAACATTTGGTTATCACGTAGAAGGGTATCAAACCTTAGGGGTATAATTGTAGAAGAAATTTTTGCAGGGGTATATTGCTAGAAAACCCAAAACCTTAGGGGTATTCATAGAATTAAAAATCCCTTTTAAATATATAATATTATATATATATAAGGGAGAAAAATTCGGATTCAAGCGGAGGGAGAAGTCGGATATAAGCAGAATCCGACTCCGAGTCCGGTCATTGCCTATCAGCTACCCCAATTCTATGCTTTAGTAGTCAGGATTTCAACACTTTTACTAGTTTTTTGGCACCCCAAAAATGGCGTCAACTACCACTGCTTTGCTAATACAAAAAATCCCCAAACTCAGAAATTACCGATTCAACAGATCATTTTCTCCTTCTTCTTGCCTCCGCATAAAGCCTGCGATATCCTTCATCATCTTCTTCTTACATCGAAAAATCTTTTTCTAGGATGAAATGAGTCGGTAGAATTAGGATTGATATTATAAGATTGCGAAACTCCTTCAGTTTATAGTTTTGAAACATCATGTGCGTATTAACATTCATAAGTTTGAGTGCCTAGTGTTGTAGCACATAAAAAATGGGGATGACGTGTCATGGCTAACAATATTTCCCTAGCTCTGGATTTGAAGAGGGTGGAGCTATCCTTCAATGCTACATCTGGAATGCTGACCTTTATTGCACGATTTGAACGTCTCTAGCTATCTCCGGTCCCTGGCCAATGGAGTTGCTTCTTGCTCCAAGCACCCCAAATCTGTGCCTGGCCACCTACAATTAAAGGAGAATAAATCCCTTATTCTGATGTACCTCCCCCTCTGAGCTTAAGTAAGTATGGAAGTTACGGAATAAAAGTGCCAAGTAGGAGAAAAGTAGTGAGAGATGCTCTCAAGTAGTTGGGTGTATGCAATAAATGCTAGGAGGATTGTGTGTGTTTTCCTTGGTTTTCGAGGTATTTATAGGCAATCCCTCAAAAACAAAGGCATCCTTTGGATGGATGACACTTGTCATCCATCCGTGCTTCCGAGCGTTCCTTACTACTATTTCAGTGTAGAAACGTCGGTTCTCCGTCCCATTTCGGTCCGGATTAATTTAATCTGTAGCGTTTGCCACGTGGATCATTTTGATCCAATATTTGAAGGACACATGGGCAAGGATTTTCCGTGCCACATCACCTAGAAAGATGATTCCCCTGTTGAGCGTTATGTTGTACTGTTGAACTCGAAGAGTTTTCTTGGACTTCTGTAATTCTGTGGTAAATTAACTTTTTTATGAATTTATATAATGCAAGATGAAATTTTTCATTCTCAAAGTTTGAATCTTAGAAGAAGAGCAGAAAAGAACATACTTAACATTAAGGAAAAATTAACAGGTATAATCCCACCTTTTGTGGGTCTTCCAAAAATAAACCAAGCTTTGGATTATCTTTGAATAATCCAACCTTTATGGCCAATCTTCCAAAAATGCACCCAATGCAATTGTAACCGGTTGGTGACTTGTTGTTTAGGTTAATTTGCCACGTGTCACATTTTCATTAGTTGTAATTAAATTAAAACTAAATTAATTAAAACTTAATTAAAATTAAACCTAAACTAATTCACACCCTCACCCACCATCACACAGCACCTGCCACCACCGTCACAACCCACCTGCCACCACCGCCACAATCCACCATGTCGGAGACGGACATGACAATCTACGTACATGAACCATGAATGAGAATAATAACTGATGAGACGACAAGCAAGAGTTATGCTCCATTAACAAACAAAGAAACACGAGTTATTAATCTCAAGACGAATAATAATATCCTTAATTAACCTGAGAATGAATGAGAGAAGGGGACACAAAGTATCTAGTATCTTCGAAAATCACACAAAAACATAGCTGTAAGATCATCATACATCATATAGTTGGATATCAAATATCAAATTGGGGAGTATGTTTTTTTACCAAAGTGAATTGGCTGAATAAAGCCGCAAAATAGCTCACACAACATTGACAACAACTACCACTGCCATGCTAAGGTTCATTTGATAAGGGAGGATGGCAAAGATTGCGACTACGATTGCGGACTCTTTCCACGCGTCGGATGTCAACTGCTGGGAGTGAAGAACATTAACCGGCCATTGCACGTTCTCCTGGCCTTCAAAAATCAAAGCTTGGAGAGAGGGGAAGTGACTGTGAGAAAAGAGGAAAAAGAAAGAGAAGAGGAGAGAGAGGGGAAGTGGCTTTAAGAAAGAGGAGAGAGAAAGGGGGAGAGAGATATTATATGTTTTGAATAAAAAAAAAAGGAAAAAAATCTAATTTTGACCGGTTGAGTAGGTTGGAGGTCATTGGGTGCATTTTTGGAAGATACCCACTAAAGGTCGGATTATTCTGGGATAATCGAAAGGTCGGTTTATTTTTGAAAGACCACTCAAAGGTGGGATTATTCCTGTTAATTTTTCCTAACATTAAAACCCCCTAATTAACAGCTAATAGGTGATTATTCTCATGGTTGAGACAACTAATCAAAACTAATAACTATAATTGGGATTTATAAAAACTAGTACTTACCAAAGGGAATTGATAAAAACTGGTGTCTTTCAAAGGAAATTTCTCTTTATTMTATTTAATGCAAAAAATTATTATTGTTTTCAAAATATAAAATGAAGTATGGTTAAAGGTGAGTTAGAGGTTGGTTTACTCCAGAAAAAGCATGTTAGTACTTAAAGAGTAAAAAATAAAAGGTGGGTATTCTAAGGGTGAAAACTAGCAAAGAGAAATACCCAAATATATACTTAACTCGATGAAAAATCATATTTCATTAGCATTCAAATTAAAAAAAGTCCCCCACTAACAAGTTGTCTTATTTCTTTTTTGTTTTAAGTTTAGGCACCTAGATTACAGGCCTTATCCGTGGACCAAGCCTGAATCTCGCACCTGAACATATATCCGACTTAAAATTTCTATCGCATAGAATCTTTATTTTTTTTAAAAAAATTTACAAAATTAGCAGTTTTTAATTTTTTTTAAAAAAAAAATTATCGCAACAACGAATTGAGGAATTTTTCGTCTTCTTATTGCTCATGAAACATGAATTGTTCCGAATTTTTTTAAATTTCAATTTAGCATTCCCTCATGTTAATCTGATAAAAGATTAAACTCCAATAGAAAAAAATGGACAGAATAGAAATGACAATAGTAGTAGATAATTATCGTGACATTAATTCCACATGACAATGGCATCATAGTGTTCAATTAAACTACTACTCCGTASTAGCTAGCAGAAACACTCGTAATACATCAAGAACCCTCGAATTCTTTGCTTCATTTGACCCAAATAAGATGGTAACTACGGTCAATTGTTCTTGTGACGACGAACGATTTTACAGTAGAAGTCCCAGTTAGGATGATTTGGTCCAATTGCAGGCTGCCCAAAAGGGTGTTGTTCCACATAAGATGGCACGTCTTCTGCCTTCGCTAAACCTTCCAAGTATTGTCCCAGTTCCTCCTTCGGATCTACAGTAGCCAACATAAATATAATCAGTGTAACTTGTAACATAAATTCATAAACCAACATTGTAATTATATTCAACAACTAGTAGAGCAATTCATTCAAATATATATACGAAGTACTTCGTATATGAATTATTATCGTTCATATCCAACAACGTACAATATCATACGGAGTATATGTTCATTCGTTACCTAAAGCTTTATCGTTCACGTCATTTGGGTCATATGAACGAGGAAATATTCCAGTGTTTGGCTGTAAGTAAATTAAGCAAATGGATCAAATCGGAAACAATCGAATCGAGTAATATTAGTTAAGGAATTGAAGATCGACAAGTAGCCTTATGTAAGTGTCATATAAGTTACCGGATTGATGAGGGCTTTACAAGGGTCGTCATCAATAAGCAATGTGTTTGATGCAGAAAATCGCGCTCCGCGACTAGAGTTAGCAAAAATCTTACTCAACTCCTTCAAGAACACTGGCTTCCTTTTGTTCTCTAATGACTTGAATCTGGAATCTGTGCACTCAGCTTGATCCTATTCAGAATTTTCAGTTACAAATGCATCATTTTAACACTAAGTTCGTTTCTATCACTTCTATTTACACGATTGCAAATGCAGTAACAACTTATTTAGACATTACTTGACTAGATTTATTTTTATATGTGACTGTTSAAAAAAATTTCAAAGATTCTCATAACAGGTAAATAGTGTCGGAATTCCTTATGACTTGAATGTGGTAAAACAGAGAGAATATTATAATTGTCTCGAGTTGAACTCTTTCGACGTATTTTGCAAGACCATGGGTAAAAAAAAACTGTTGAACTATTGATCTCGTATAAGCTCTTATTCAATCAAACGTAACAATTAATATTTTGGTACGTACCACAAACATCACCATACGTACATACGTCTTCAATAACTATATATGTTACGGCAATAAAATAGTGAACAATGAGAAAATTAGTTGATGACTTACCCATATAAACACAAACCTTCTCTTCAATCCCTTGAAAGCACAATCCAGAACATAATCCACATTTTGCCTAACACAATAATAACAATAATAATAATACACATATGACATACGAAAACATTACCTATTACAATTATCACTTAATTATTCATTTAAGTATATAATATGAGCTTAGAGAAAAACTTAAGTATAAGAAAATTTACTCTTGAGCAGAAGACCATAATCCCACTTCAAAATTATCGAGGCAGAATTTCATGAATTCGTCGAGGAAAGGCCTCTTGTAAACTACAAAAGAAAGTTATTAAAGTCAGTAACAAAACATAACTATTTGCAACAAACTACGGAGTASTTTGCATGATGCGAATTGCTACATACTCCCTTTGATCTTTAATATTATTGTGTAGAACATAATTTTAAAAAAATGTTTTTGGTAAATGTTACACGTAAAAAACCGACAAGTAGAAATGAATCAAAGGGCTATTATTCGATGTAAAATATTAGTTTTACACTACATTTTACAGTAAAAAGAAACGAATGAAYTATTAAATTAAAATTCAAGAACAAGAAAATAGAAAGGAGAATAACCGAATTTGTTGGCATTATGATAAACTCCATCTGGGGTACGGCTTTTCAATTGCTCATTTCTCTCAGATCGATGGATACGATGAATAAGCAGACCATTGAGGTTGAGAACAATTAGTTTGTTCTTCTTGGGACCAATGTTGAGCTTCTCCAATGGAAGCTCATCATCAGTCTTCCTATCGTCGTCGTCGTCGTCGTCGTTGCTACTGTAATAATCACTATAATCATCAAGATAACCAAATTTGCTGTAAGTATCATCATCAGAGGAGTCATATGCCATGGTTCCTCACTTGTCTCTAAAAGAATTGTTTATGAGAAGGTTAATTARAATGAGGGGACGAAGGCTAGAGTGAGATCATTTGAAGCGTAAATCATGCATTTATATACAAGTAAAATAGTAGGTGGATTAATTTTTCATTTTTTTATTAARTTTTTTTCAACAATTACCTTCTAATTAATTTGTTTTTTTTAATTAAACACCTCATATACTTTTTTTTTATTTTTAATAAAACCAACTCTTTGTCCCATAATTTAACACCGTTATTTTTACCGTTAATATGGACCTACTTTTTTTAAGAGAGAAAAATCAATTCATTAATATAAGAGTCATACGACATCTACAAAAGTAATCAAATATATCAAATACAAAACAAATTGAATTATATAAAATTTCCTTTTTAAAAACTACAATCGTCGAATAGATTTTGCACTGTGGGGCATCTCTCACTCATATCGRTGATATYTACAGCCTTTTTGGAGGGACAGTCTGACAATTTGTTGTAGCGACAAGGACGACATCCATCTAATTCATTTGCTTGTATCCGATAAAACAAAAACTTTTACAATCCCAATATGGACCTACTTTAGGTTAAAACAATTTCTTAAATCTTAAACGAAATAATGTCATTGCATTTTAGTACTGTAATTGCATTCTATATAATCTCAAATATCAACATCTAAAATTGAATTTGTCAAACACCTAGCTATATGTACCTTAAAATTTGAAGACTGAAGTGAAATTTATACTGAAATTTCACCCATATAAGTAATTTGGCAAAAGATGATATGTAAATAAATCTATAAAATCAAAAGGGCAATTGAAGAGGTATTAAAAACATCAATGTTAAAAATTGTGATAAGAAATATAAAGAAAAAGAATAGGGTGAGAGAGACAAAACAATCACATCATAAAATAAGATGACAATTCAAGAGATTATAGAAGATGAATAGTCCAAATATAAATGTTAAAAAATATTAAAGATTCGAAAAAAGAAAGAAAATCAACGCACTAGGATAGAAAAACTAAATAACAAATGGATTTAACATGGGAGACATGACACAATAAGAGACATGACACATGTCGCTTTAAGATTAAAGACTTTAACCAAATTATTTACTTATACTCCCTTTTTATATACTATTATTCCCTCCGTTTCAATTTGTTTTTTATGTTTCTTTTTTTGTGTTTCTTTTTATTCTTTACAATTCCTTTTTCATACTTTTATTTTGTTACCCATTAATGTTACTTTTACCCATAAAATAATTAATATTACCCCTTACTTATTTACTACCCATCAAACATGATTTCCCACCCAAACTTATCRCATCCCTCATTTTTGAATAATACAACTTCCAAGTAATATATATACTAACATAATTTATCCAAATATTAATTTTCCTTAATTGACGCGCAATTCTACAAAAGTAAAAAAATAAATCGGAATGGAGGGAGTAATAGATAGAGTAGTAATAAATAATAGATATGTTACTTTAGAGGGAAAAGAATTAGGGAAATTCCCAATGGTAATGATGAGTTTTGACGAAATCCCAAGGGTAGTGATGTGTTTTTTTAATCCCAATGGTAGTTATGTATTTTAATTTTCATTCCCAACCGTGATTATAAGGGGGATTTTTTATTAAGTAGGTGTTAAGTAGGGATTGATCCGATCATTTTTTTCGAACTCCGACCTCAAATTTGATTATAAAGGATAAAAGTGACCCCGAAAGCGTTAAATGAGGTATTTTTCGAACTCATATCGATGCTTGAAATTAATGCAACTCCCGTATGTAGYTCGAGATTGATCTGATCAATTTTTTATGAATTTCGACCTCAAATTCGACCACAAGGGACAAAAGTGGCCCCAAAACCTTAAATAAGGTTGTTTTAGACAAAATTTCCTAGCATATAGCCTCCTTTTTTACGAAAATCCCCCATATAATCACGGTTGGGAATGAAAATTAAAATACATCATTACCATTGGGATTAAAAAAAGCACATCATTACCATTGGGATTCTGCCAAAACTCATCATTACCATTGGGAATTTCCCAAAGAATTATTATAAAATCAAGATACAATTGTAACATTAATTAACATAATAAATTACGGAGTATAATTTAATAGGGTTTTTTTTTTTCATTTTTAGACTTTTATATAGAGCTCTTGGGTCTTAGCATAACCCTACGCAAGTTAAATCATTAAAATTGGTTAGGGTTTCATTAAAAATAAATTTAATTCAGTACTATTAAGTTCAATTTAGTAAAAATAAGTTTCGTTCATCAAATTTCAATTGGCAAAAACAACACCTTAATTAACCGATTACACATACCATGAGAAAGGAAATACGGAGTACATAAGATGAAAGTATCGTATGTAAGATAAGCATGAGTGATGTATGGCCTTCCTAGCTTCTAGGAAACCGTTGGTATTAATCGTCTTTAGAAAGTCTTCACATCGGAAACAGCTCAAAGAAAGGTCTACACATACTATGGGAAAGGAAAAGAATTATTTTCTTCCATTAATCCCATTATCGATTGTGAGGATACTGAGGATTGATGAAATGCTACTCGTACCAAGTAAGATAAATAGGTAGATTATGGCATACGAGTATTGTGTTATCAATTAGCCTAACACTTGGTCGTTAGCTACCGTGMGAATCCACGATTATGCCAAAATTAGATTTAGTCTCGTGTAATGCACGGTTTTGTCAAAGCAAATTTTATAAAATGAATTTTTTGTTAGAATATAATCAAAAATAATTACTTCTTCCATTCTTTAAAAAAMATATCATACACTATTTGGATCTATGTAAACTAATACTTCGTATAATGTATTCTAATTTTTTCTTTTAGATCTTGACACATGTACTTTGATGATGTCAACAATGTCCAATTTTAGTTATAGTTATAGTTATAGATAGATATATCAATTATGAGTACTTGTCTTCATTAAATAATAATTTTAAAAATTCACTTTTTAATTCAAAACAAGAAGAATAAAATAAACACAAGGAGTACAATAACATCTATATGTATATTAAAACACACCCCAAAAGATTATTTGTGTCAGTTCTTCAGTCTTCACGCATTCTTCATCCTATGTTGTACTAATCTATGCATTTTTTTGTGCATTTTTTTTTTTGTGTTTCGTTTTTCTTCTTTTTTAATCTCATTCATCTCTTCATCTTTTCATTAAATATTTTCTCTTTTGATATACCTCTTACAATAATAGTTCTAACAAATATTATAACGCTCAAGAACTAACTTAATTCTATTTTGTTACAKGCTGAAACATTACCAAATTAAATGGGAAAAGACAAAATATATAATATTTCATTCTTTAAATATTAATGTTAATTTCTACTCTCTTTTTATGTGGTTTTCGGTGATAATTAGGAAAAAAAATACTCTACACACATCCTGTGCAATGAACGGGTCATGAAAGCGAGTTATCTCTATTATATAAGAGAAGGGGGGAACAAGATGGTGTCCCTCTCTTAAAAGACTTAATCACTCTTAATGATATAWAAGTCTTAAATGCCCTTACTTAAAAAATATGGAATCCCTTTATTTTTTGTAATTCATATTAAGCAATATAAAAAAGGTATATGCATAAATAAAAACTTAATTAATTACATTGACTAATTTATTCCCATAAATAAGAAAATGAAATGTTTAATTAATTAGTATGATTAAATTCGAATAAAAATTTATTAATTACATTGACTAATTTATTCTCATGAATCACTTAATTATTAAAACTTATCTTGAAAAAAAATATTGAATTAAATAGCTATAAAATTCTTATTCYTACCTATATTAATTACTCATWTAATATTATTATATTGACCAATATAACTATTCATATGTTAGTGTAAGTAATCAGTTGATTAAAACCACACCATAAGATTTAAATTCTTTGTCTAGAAATTCAATAAAAAGAAAAATACATCAAAAAATTGAAATCATAATAACTCTCCGTCATTATTGTTAATTTGGAATTATGTCAAACGAAATTGCATAAGTTTTATTTTCTCATTATAATTTATAAGTTAGTTTAATATAAGTTTTTAAAATGACCGTCCGCACGCATCGCGTGCTTATAATGCTAGTACACTATAAATGAGTTTGGCAAGACATTTTTGTTATTAGTATTAGAAGGCAATCAATGCATGCGGATGCGTGCATAGTGTTTTAAGATAATTAAAAATTTAATAAAAATATGTAAATTCATAAATCATTCAACTACATATCAAGAGTTTTGAGATGAGGTTTTAGATCTAGAGTTGTTAAGTAGATATTTCTCTTTTTATTTTAATGTTTTTATATTTAGTTATTTAATTTATTGTTTTCAAATTTTTTGGATAAAGTATTTTCTCTTTAATTAATTTTTCTTCATATTTAGTTATTTTAATTTTTTCTTTTTTAATGGTATCCTTGGGGGCCGGGCAAAAAGGTCAGATCATCACAAAAATTATTCGACCAAATTTGGGTGTTTGCTTTATAATATAACATAGATTATTATTATTATTATTATTATTATTATTATTATTATTATTATTATTATTATTATTATTATTACTATTCTATTACTATTACTATTATTACTACTCTTACGATTACTCTTACTATTATTATTATTATTACTATTATTCTTAGATCTACAAGGATTAGAGGGGAACCGTGATACTATTTGGGCCTCCATTCCCCTAGCTATTGGTAATCCAATCCTATTGAAGATTTGGACAGTTGCACGCTCGTGCCCCAATGTCTTGAGCCCTAGAGAACGCTTGAATTCGCTTCAGTAATGCAAGAACCCCCTTATCCAATTCCCTTAAAGAAGAGAAGGAGAAAGGAAGGAAATTATATCCAACAACCCTGTGCCGCATACTTATCCCACTTCCGCTGCGCTGCAACTTACACAACACGACCAGGACACAAAGTCAATCACCCCAAATTGTGTCAAAGGAGAAGACCCCGTCAGGTCATCATACACATCAAGGTCGTTATCCCATCAATAAAGTAACACATRCACTTGTCAAAGAGCCTCGTCGTTCCCATCCGTCAACCCAACGTTAACCTCCTTACGAGCAGAAATCCCACATCGAAAACAAAAATCAAGAAGGGTATCACGAACAACATTATGAATTTATGATGGTGTTTGATACCCACCAACCTTGCGTAGGACATAACATGATCCCCAAAGATGTCCCCATCAAAAACCCGTGATGCAGCAGAGTACGACGCCGAAATAAAGAACATAGGAACACCAAGTCGATAACAAAGAAACAAACAATAAGTTTTACCATTCATACTTTCATAGTCTAACCCTAACCCAAGATCGGGACCACCCAGAGCCATGCATAGGCGTGACAACCCTGTTGAGATTTCTATAAGGCAATCTGACTGGTAGACAAAGAGAATGTCAATAACCTTTGTGAAATACAAATCTGCCAATTTCTTCATGAGTTTGAGGGGCAACGATATCACTAGGGTTACTCATAAGGTCAATCTCCACGGTCTTATTAAACAGACTCAATGCACCATCAAAGGCCGAACCAAGACCACCAATGTGAGAATGTCGTAGAAGTGTGGCCTGTAAACTTGTAGAATATAGTCGCGACGTAAGAAAAGCATAGTGCCGAACATTACCCTCAGAATAAACACTCAAACCAACTTAAGAAAAAGGTAAGGTGGCAAGCCACCATTGCCAGTCACCAAACCCAAGTCCGAAGCTGTGACAATACACTCCAAAGAAGCTTGAAGGGCCAAGTCAAAAGAGAGTTGATTCGCTTCAAAAAGATGAGGGGGATAAGTACGCATAGCAAAGTAGAAATTGGAAACTCTAATACACGCACGAAGAAGTAACAACTCACATTAAGGGGATCATCAAGCTTAGAAACAACGTCAATGAGAACAATGGTCTTCGACACTCTTTGCGAAACAAGCTCACCACAGAAAGGAAGAATCCGTACTAATAGTTCCACCCAATAACTGAACCCCGACTCGAGAAAAGGTCGATCAATATGAGGAGTAAAGACACCCTCATTACGACTCCTTGGGTCCTTAGAAGGCCAGAAGAGCTCCGTTTTCTTTACGTTGACATGGAGGCCAAGACGAGGACCCTCCGCCAAAATTAAGTGCAAAACCTATTATTGTTATTAGGAAATTTTTCGAGATAAAACCTTTTATAACCAAAACTTTGCGAACGAAAACCTTTAAAGGGTTTATTATGAAATAAAACCCGAAAAGAAATTTTGTTGGCAAAATCAAATTCGATGATGTCATATGCTATTTGACCATCATTAATCTGGTTTGACTCACTATTTGACAATACTTATTCACTATTTGCACCCCTTGCTCCCTCTTCATTATCCCTTCATTCCTTCTCTCTCTTCTCTTCTTCAATTCCTTCATTCGTTCTTTTCTTTCCCTTTTTCTCACCACCACCACTACGAACTGTAATGCAGCCAAGCAGCAACACCACCTCATAACGATCGAGTCAACCACCCACCACACGTTCACTAAAACGCCCCCATTTCAGTGAACCCAACCACCAACCACCCGCTCCAACATCACCGCCACGAACCCAGATCACCCCTTTCAAATCTTGTAAAACCTTTATTCTTTCCACTTTGATTTTGTTTGTTGAAGACCAAAAATAAATTGGGTTTTTAACTTAAACTTCGAATGAAATCCTTCTTCCCAAAATTTCGAATAAAACCTTTCTTCCCAAAATGAGTTTTTACCTAAAACTTCAAATTTAGGGATTAAGGTTGTGATTGGGGTATTTGGATTTGAAATTAGGGGATTAATGTTTGAATGGTAGAAGATAGGTGGTTGGGTAGTGGTTTCTTGGGTAGTGGGTTAGTCGGGGGGTGATGATGGCGAGTTGCTTGGACACAAGTGGTGGTTAGTTGGGTTCGTGGTGGTGGTTGTTAGGGCTTACAGGTTAAGATGGGCGCGTGGGTGTTTCGAATTATGGGCAAAATTAAGGTGGTGGTTGGGAGTAAGGGTGGTGGTTGGTGGGTGTGTCGTGCTGGGGTGGTAGGTTGGTGGTGGTTTGTGAGAAGTAGGTTGGTAGATGATGGTGGTGGGTGGTTGATGGGAAGAGGCTAGGCAAATGCAATGGAGGGAAGTGCAATCAAGAGTAAGGGGTGCAAATTGGTGTCAAAGGTGATTAATGAAGGTCCAACAACGAATGACATCATCGATTTTTATTTCACAAACAATTTTTAGTTTTGAAATTCATTTCACAAATAATGTTTTTAAAGGTTTTCTTTCGCAAAATTTGAACTATAAAAGATTTTATCTCGCAAAATTCCATTATTATTATTATTATTATTTTTATTATTATCAACAAAAGTTTACAAGAAACAAAAGCGATCATAAGAACTACAAGAATTTAGAGGGGAGCCGAGATACAATTTGGGCCCCCACTCTTCTAGCTATTGCAAAACTTATTATTATTATTATTATTATTATTATTATTATTATTATTATTATTATTATTATTATTATTATTATTATTATTATTATTATTATGGTAATTGATATATATGAAAATAAAGAAGGATTTTTAATTTTTAAGTTTGTAAGAAAGAAATAACATATCCAATTAACATATATTCTATCGGTTCCATAATGTTTCTGTCTGTAAAACTAAATTCAGTTCAGTAGTAAATATAGATACACTAGTAATAAAATGGAGAGAAAAATGTCAAAAAGGTAAAGATTTAATGCATAATTGACTAATGAAAAATCACTATTGCGAGGGTTGACAATGAACCCTCGTGATCATTCAGTTATTGTCCACTGACTAAGAGCATGTTTAGCTCCAAGTCTTAAAACAGAAAAACCAACTTCAATCTTCAATTCTCAATCACAAAATCAAAAATCATACCACTTTGTATTTGATTGCGTTTTTGCTTTTGGGGTTATTTTTAAAAAATTGACTTTAATTTTATTTTTTTTGGGAAAAAAAATCTGATCTTTATTTTTTACGGGAAAAAAATCTGATTTTTTATTTTAATTTAATTTTATTTATGGAAGAGAATCTGATCTTTATTTTTTTCAGAGGAAAAAGCTCCGATCTTTATTTTTTTGAGTGAAAAAAATCTGATCTTTAATTTTTTTAAGAATTTTGGTGATAATCGACAGTGATGATGATGAAAATGAACCAAAAAAATAGGATTTGTAAAGAAAAATAGTGTGAGAATAATTGATTATTCCACAAACCCCAAGTCCCCAACCATCACAGAGTTTTACAACATCCATGTGAAGTTGTGAACACATTGAATTTCATACAATAATATTTCAATGGAAATTTTAAAATCTCAAAATTAGTAGAAGAAAGAAGAATAGTAAAAAGGAAAGAAAAAAATGAAAGAAACAAAAGGAAAAATAAAATTAAAGAAAAGTAGAAGAATTGAACTATAAAAATGAAATATTTAAAAACAAAAGGGCAGAAAAAATCAAATTAAAAATAGATCTAACCCAAAACAACAATTGAAAAACCCTGAAAAACACAATTTAAAAACACAAAACAATTGAAAATCCAGAAAATAAGATTTCTTAATTTTT
Source organism: Bassia scoparia (assembly GCA_008642245.1). Classification (NCBI taxonomy): domain Eukaryota; kingdom Viridiplantae; phylum Streptophyta; class Magnoliopsida; order Caryophyllales; family Amaranthaceae; genus Bassia; species Bassia scoparia. Next base: position 66,991 of record SNQN01001781.1, on the reverse strand, counting down.
TTAAAAAAATTGAAAATTTTGATGAACAAAGTAAAAACAGAAAATAAAATTCAAAGAAATTCAAGAAAATCGAGCAAACCAACACAATTCAAGAATAGTCAAATAAAGCTTAACACTTAAATCTATAAAATCAAAGATCAAAAGAAATGAAACAAAAGCCAAACAAAAACGCTTTAATTAGAAAAATAGAATTTTACCTATTTAATTTCCCCCCAAAATCGAGTAAGGCATACAAACAAATGCATTTGAACAAAAAAAATAAATAAATTTAGAAACAACTAAAAATCCCATAAAAACTTAGATCTATTTGTAGCAAAAGCTTCAACAAAAGCATTAAGCGAAGGCTTAGTTCAAGACTGTTGGGTAATTGAGATCTGATATACTTGAATAAATAAGATAAGAGTTGAGACTTGAGAGGAAATGAGAGAGAAAGCAAATCACTGAATATTGTAGATAGAGAATTTCAAAATTTTCAGAAACTAAGACAAAGTAAAGTGAGAAAATAAGGAGTATATGAAATGATTCAACACCTTTTTTTTAACAGTTTTCAATTAGTCAAAGTTTCTAACAATATTAATTGACTGAATATTGTAGAATTATGTAGAAAGTTTATGTGAGGTAAAGTTTAGGCGGAATTTTTTTTTCCTCAGCTTGCCACGTGTCGTAGTCATGTTTTGTTTTAGTATAGTATAATAGATAATAGATAATTTTAACACAATGAAGAATGAGATTATAACTTTATTGTGTTAAAATTATTTTGATTAATTCACTCATTTACATGGTTAAATTTCAACATCGAAATGCGTAAAATTTGATTTGTTGCGTTTAATTTGATACGAAGGAAGTATATAATACTAACATTAATGAACAAACTTAAATAAAACTTGAGTAAATCTACAAATATTATTAAAAGGCGTTCAATTGCATGTAAGTGCGCCACGTGTCACTTTCGTTCAACGTGATTGTGCCATGTGGATCCCATATAGTCCAATAGAATTGTTCCATGTCATCATCATCATCATCATATTATTATTATTATTATTATTATTATTATTATTGGTTTATTATTAATCTATCATCTATCTATTTATTATTAATATATAAAAACATTCCCCTAAAAATGTATGAGTCATTCTCTTGTATCTCTATTCGAATTTTCCCATTTTTTTAGCCCCACGTGACATTGTCATTGCTCTTTTTCTACAATTCAATGAACACAAAATAAACAATATTTAATTTTCCCTTTGATCTTCTACAGTTCTACCTCCCTTAAAATTATTTGTTTCATCTTCTTAATCATTCATTATACAGTAGCTTTTTTATATTCCTTAACCTCTCCAATTGCTTATGTTACATTTCCAATAAATTGTGGCAACAATATTTTCAATTGGATAGTATTTATATACATTGTACTAGACTTTCCAAATTGCACTTGCATGTTTTGTATGTCTTTCTCTTACTCCTCTTTATTTCATCAATCATTTGTGAGTTTTTGTATCCTTTATCTTCTATTAATCGATTATAACGTTTTTTTCCCCTCTTTTACGGAGTTTGTCATGTGGGTTTTCTTTAATTGTAAGTATATACAACGAGTCAAGTAGAATGTATACATGCCTTCCAAGGTCGATCGAATTTCTTGACGTAAATCGGAATGCATTACAGGCGCGCTATTGTTAATAGCCTATTGTTCTCAATTGTAGAATGTATTTTCCATATTTGTAGCTAGAATATATGATGTTATATGAAGGTATAATCATCATTTAATTATCTTATGGCAAAAGCTAACGAGTGCCCCTAGGGCGTTAGATAAGATAACCAAAAATGGAAATATTAAATGAATATAAACATTAATTACACRGATTGACGTGRGAWWTTGYCATGTATTCCAAGTTTAATGACATTTTAGGAAATATATTTATAGCTTATCTAACGCTTTGGAGCGTCCAATATCAATATCGTTATCTTATATATCAATTGTAATTCACAATTTTTTTTGGGCTCACTCTTGGATCCATCGAGTATCAATTTCAACTTTCGATCCGACTTCATGTTAATTCCTAATGATTTTTTTATCAAAGAAACGTGATATTAAGACATACTTCGTATAATTGTATAAGCTTGAAAAGTAAGTACGTTTACATCTAGGTTGATTATCCTCTTTCAGTGACCAAAATATAAAAAAACACTACATCGTTGAGATCAAATAAATTTGTTTAGACATTATTTGTTCATCAAATTCACAATAACAAAAGGAGTAGTAGTGGAGTTCAACCTTAACATCTATAATTCATATAATAGATGATTAGATAATTAAATAATGACGAATTTTAGTCCCATAAAGAATCTAAGTATAATGCAATAAACAAAGCCCGAGCATCGTCGGACCAAATAACTAGTTCAAGTCTTAAATTGAGTCTTTGAATTTCAWGACTCAACTTGAGACTTAGTTAAAATCTTTAAAAAAATATGGRACAAATCTTAAGATTCAATTCGATAATATCACCCCAAATCTTAAGATTTTGTGCTAAATATGTTTTAAAGATCTAAACTCTGCATTTCCACAACTTCGAACTTGAAAATCAGGCGACATGGCAAGATAATTCGAGAACACATACGTAGTACTTTATTTTAAAAAAATGAACACGTGTAAAGCTTTAGAATGTTCTAGCAACACCTCACTTCTTCGCCGTCGTTCTTATCCCCTTTATTTTCGCCACCTTCCAGCATTTTCTACACTCTCATTATTCCATAACTCTCTATTTATATATTACACAACAATAAAATTTCCAATTACCAATTACCATCACACTAAAACATCCAATAATTATTCCAATACATTATCATTCGATCATTTTAAAGCACATTTGTCTAAGAGAGTTAAGSTGATAGGTCGATAGTCCTACCTACATGAAGCCACCCATGGAGCACGGCAACGACACGGTCACCCTCCGAGCGAAGCACGTCGACGAGGAGGGCAGATTCGTGAAGGAGAAAGTGGAGGTCCACGCCCACGACGTCGACAAGCTCAAGTACGTCGAGAGGAAGCTRGTCGACACGGGGTTGCACCGCCACGAGCGCCACTCGGCGTCCGTCAAGGCGTCCGTCAAGAAGCCCCCTCCCAAGAAGGGCCATGGGGGGAAGTACACTTGGGAGGGGCCTGATTCCGAGGCCGAGAACGAGCTCGGGGCCGAGCCCGCTCTCGACCAGGGGGATCCTAACTACGTGGACGAGGAGGAGGAAGAGGAGGAGGTTAAGGAGAGGGTTAAGGGTGAAGTTGAGGTTGCTAAGGTTTTTGAGGATAAGGAGGGTGTTGCTAGAATCGAGGTTGATCCTCAGCTTACTAATAATACTACCAATGTTTGAGATATCATTGTAATTCTAATGGGTTTAAGTTGTTGATTAAGCCTTCATTTGGGTGTAACGAACTTTTTTTATGTTTATTATTATCCTTTGTTACTAACTTTTAGGTCCAAATTTCAACTTTCATGTAATGGCCTAATGGGAGCTTGTGCTTTCAATGGAAATGTATGCTGCACTTAAACAGTTGAAATAATAGTGTTTGATTCATAAAGTTTTGTTTTTGCAAGGGTGTTAGCCTCTTAGAGTCAATAATTGTCAAATTAAATAATTAAAGGAAATTCTAAAAGGTATCATTCCATTATTTAAGAATATTGGTACTTTCTTCGATTCATTTTAATCGTAATAATTTTGGAGGCACAATRTCCTAGGCAAAATTTCATTTCATTAAGGGTGATTAGAAAAAATTAAGGGCATGTGATTAGTTATAATGAAGAGAGAAAGTGGGAACAAAAAAAATATAAAGTTGGGAAGATGGAGAGAGAAAGTGGGGACAAAAAATTATGTTTTAATAAGTAGGGTTATTTTTGTCGTTTCATACAAAAAAGTTTACCAATTAAGGAAAGAATAYATTTGTTGCAATTAATTTGAAACTTCCCAAAATGYAAACTGTTGCGATTAAAATGAATCGGAGGAAGTATTATTAGTTTCTAAATATAATGTTATCATTTGGACAAATGATARCATAATTTTTAAAATAAGAAGGTTATAGTTTGGAAGTACTCTTATTCTCCTATACACAATGGTAATATTTGGATAATTTTAAAAARAGCGGTATRATTTGAAAATTATCAAAATTAAGCAGTATCATTTGGAATTTTTCAATAATTAATTAATTAACTAATTATATCAAGGTATATGCAAGGGGGGGGGGGATTTTTAATTATTAATTCTGGAGATTGATTTAATAAAATAATCAAGTGACATAGTTATATGGGATTTCGTAATTAAGTGTAACTTTTGGGGTCAAAATATATGCTTCTTAAATAACCTTAAAGTTGCACTTAATTACGAAATTTCATATAATTACGCCACTGGATTGTTTTATTAAATCAATCTTCAGGATAGATTAAAAATTTTCCATGCAAAGGCTAGACTTAAACGATCAATTTGAAATTGATCAATTATATACTTTCATGATATGATTGATGAATCCATGCTAATGATGCTATATCCAAAATCTAAATGAACTAGATTAAACTGAATGGACTTGAACATAATTGAAATAAACTAATGTACACAAGTTCAAAGAAACAGGGTCTAAAGCTCCAAGACCATGTCATAAATAATTTGATTTTCATTTTAAAATAGTAGAAATTACAGAGTATCTATTTTAATAAGTCGAAAATGTCATAGAATCACCCTGTGCGTTGCATGATTCATATACTCGTAGTTTTTTTTTTTTTTTTAAAAAAAAAACCCAACGTCACAATTTACAACAACCACATTAAGTATTCAATTTTCAAATTACAAGGCGCGCTATATTTTTAATTTCAGCAACTTATAGCACTAATGTTTAACTGCACTATTAACTGTAGCAAATTGAAATATCCCAAAAATTGAAAACAATCATATGATGTTGCAATTTAATTATGAGAAAACTATAAATTAAATGACTATAAATCGGGAGAAAATTGTTATGGTTGTAAATTTAAAATTACTATGGTAGTAGAACTATAAATTTCAAATTTTCTATTAAGAATAAAATATTTTTATTTATTATTTTTTAGGAAAGAAGGTAGTGATGATTTTGATTTCCTAGGAAGCATTTAAGCTTTTGTGTGTGTGTGTAGATGTTGATATACAATATACATATATGTAAATAATTAATTTTGGATGGATTTTTCAACGGGGAGTTGACATGTGTCAAATGTTGATGTGAACGGATTTATATTTTAGTAATAATATATATAGATAAATAAGATTTTGTAGTAAACTACTAGTTGAAATTCCCGAGCAAATGCTCGATTTTTAAATAGAATACGAAAATGATCTTTTTAATACTAATAAATTTGCTATTTTCAAAATGAATTATATTTATAACGTATTTGATCCGTTTTTGCCAAATCAACACGCGTGAATAAATTTGCGAGCCTTAGTTATTGATCCAAACTCTAAAAGAGAAATTATGTATGATTGGTGCTTGGAATAGACTAATTACTAAAAAATGACATAATAATGATAATTGAAATGTGCAAAGATACTAAATTCAAATATTGAGAGTTCACTCCAAAGTGAATGTTGTACGGAGTATTTTTATTTTTTTTCAGCGTAGCGAGTTAAGAAAATTCCAATAAGCTCAAAACAAAATGAGAGGGCTAGTATGAATGTCTCTATCGAAGTATGTTGGGATAAAAATCCATCAGAAGGCATTGTAGTTTGATTTCAAGAATTTTTTCTGATGGATCTACATTTTAAAATTCATAGACAACTCCATCAACATAACATAGACGTACTTACTATTTACATAGACGGGGTTTATGATTTTATTACGTAGACATTTTTCTTTTTGTTCATTTTGCTTCTTTTTTTAATTGGCGGGACGACATGGGATCCACTTGTGCTAGCAAGTAATTTGGTGATCGACGTTCGTCCCTGGCTACAAAATTTCCTAGTTTCTGGTGAGAGAGGGGGTGGAGGCTTCCCTTCATATGCTTACTCTGGGAGAGCTGATCTGCCATTGGACAAAGGTACGAGTCTTGGCTACCTCCGGTCTCCTGGTCTACGTTTGTCTTTTTCTTGCTCCTAGCACCACTAGCTTGGCCTGACACCTACACAAAGGAGAATAATCCTATTTGGATTATCTTCCTTCCGATGGTTAAGTAAGTACGGATTTAAGGGAATGAAAGTGCTAGCTAGGCTAGTGAGAGAAAGTAGTGAGAGATGCTCTCAAGTTGGTTGCAATTAATGCTAGGAGAATGTAGGTGCCATAAATGTGGTTTTTCGGGGTATTTATAGGAAATCCCTCAAAAACCAAGGCAACCCTTGMATGTGTGACACTTGTCGACCATCCGTGCTTCCTTGTGTTCCTTACTACTATTTCAGTGTAGGAACGTCGGTCCTCCGTCCTATTTCAATCCAAATTAATTTAATCAGTGATGTTTGCCACGTGGATCGCTTTGATCCAATATTTGAAGGATACGTGGGCAAGGATTTTTCGTGCCACTTCATTTGCCCCTCAAAGACCCTCTAAATTGTTGGATTTATAGGGTGTTTAATCTTGATTTTACATTAATTTACMCTTTGTAAACAAACCATAAATCAGATAATTTCTCTCTCTAATTTTTTTTGCCTTGGGAAGTGTGCCCTCGCAAGTGAAATATGGCCTGACCAAGAATTTTAATCGCCCAAAACCCAATTCCTGTGGCAGCAGCTCGGGTAGCCAATTTAGCCTTCCCGCCCATTTCTCTTCTCCAATTCAAATTTGAAAAGAAGGGGGAAGAGGAGCCGTTAAGGCTGGGGTATAAATACCCCTTGAAGCGGAGAGAGCGAGACTTTTTAGCTCTGACTTCTCTCTAAAAAATTACTCTCGCTTCGCACTTCTCTCTCTACCCTTCGCAAATTTTCCTAGTTCYACGACGACCTTGTCTCGCAGTTTTCGACTTCCAGTCTTCACAGTTTCACAGTTTCTCAGAMCTTCGCCAACACTTCGTCGACTTCGCACTTCAGGTACTGTTCGCACCTTTTCTTTCTTCGCACTTATTATTTATTCTTTTTTAGCAAAGTAATAATGAGCGACGCAAGTTCTACGGWCTCTTCGCCCAATAAGAATAGAGTTGGGGGCTTGGAAGAGCCTAGTCCAACTTCGCRTGGCTCAAATTTAATTGCTTACTCCTCTACCCTTGGTTTTTTGTACTCGCACTCTGTAGCTCCATGTCCCATCCTTGACACTCTGTTTGTTCATATRAGAATGCCTCGAGTTAAATCGACTGCTCACCAAAAGCTTGAGGATCAATTTTGGGAGGAGGAGCTAGAACCTAGTACTTCTGGTCGTTTGCCTATGCGAGTAGAGGACTGGAGCACGGACTCCGAGGACCTTAGAGCTCTCATAGATGCTGCGATGGCTGAGGGCAGTGACGAGGAAGTCGACTTGAACATTGTTAAGGTTAAGTGCGARGACGAGGAAGCAGAGTTTGAMAAGGCTCCTTTTACCTGGATAGCCAAAAATAAACCTCCTGTGGAGGAATCATCCGAGGACGATGAGAAGGACAAGGACAGTCCTCCCGCAACTAAGGTGCGAAAAGCTTGGAGGGTCGCACTTTTGCAGCTCCAACATATCTATGCACCTCACATTGGCTTCGTCTCGCCAGAAGTCAAGGAGAGGTTCATGATCCCTGCTGAGGGAACTGCGATCACCCAAACCATAGAGAAAACCTTCGCAGTGTACAAAGCGYTGGTGGACTTGGGTCTTCGCTTTCTTTTAAGCCCCTTCATAGTAAACCTGATGAAGGCCTATGGCATAGGCCTCGCACAATTGACACCGCAGTCCTGGTGTAACATTCTTGGGTACATGGCCACCTGTAAGGTGAAGGGTTGGCCATGCAAAACTGAGGTCTTCCCTTGCATGCATTTGATCTCCAAGAACAGCAGATGCCAAGCTGGTTGGTTCCAGCTTTCGCAGAAGGAAAAGTACATGACCTCCTTGGACAAGCCAAATAAAGTGTACAATTGGAAGAATGACTTCTTCCTTGTGCACACTCCAGATACACCCCTCGCTATGATCCTCTCCTCCTGGACATCGCAACAGAATACATACAAGGAGAGCGAGTTGGGTGCAAGGACTGCTGACGTTGTACAACAGCTAGAGTACTTTAAGACTACAGAGTACACATACAGGGCCTTGGATCGCAAAACCAAGGTTCCCAAAAATTGGCTCCCAACACTTGAGTGCTTCTGCAATCAGGACTTCATGCGAGCCTTTAGCCTCGCAGGTGGTCGTAGGGTTGAGAGAGAGCTGAGAGGTAGACTTACAACTTCCTTAATATTATTTTTGTCTGAACTTTATCTAWCCAAGTGTTCCTTCTCGCAGATTCTGCTCGTGCCAGACTCCCAAGTCACTTGAGAGGAGCTATGTCGAGTGAAGATTTACAGGCCTTCGAAGCCGAATGGCGGCTAAAAAGTCTTGGTGAGAAGAACGCCATCCATTGGGTAAGTTCCTTCTGATAAGTGGCTTTTAGGGCCACTTATCGTACTCATTTAACCCTCATGTAGACCTTGTTTTGAGCCTAATTGTATATTTTTGGTCCCATTTTATGCTCATTTGCATCACAATTGASTATTTGATCCTTAGTGAATGAAATGATGCCATTTTGATATGTTTTTAATGTTTTAGCACCTACTTTGACATTTGGTCGAGTGATTGACATTTGACATTTGGTCATGGACTCTTTTGAGGAGCATTGAGAGGCATGGAAGGTGTCCTGGTATGTTGGAAGGAGCTTTAGAAAGGTTGGAAGGCAAAATGGAAGCAATTTCCAAGATCAATTTTGACCTACCTTCACTATTTTGGCTTTAACTTTCGTTGGAAACTAGAGATCCAGAACGTTCCAACGGTATATCACACGCTGAAATCGGAGTTCTACATCAAAAGTTATAAGCGTTTAAAAATCGAATTTGTGCGCAGGCCAGAAAGCTCTGAGCGACTGCTCTGTTTCTGAGCGAGCACAAGCTGTGCGGGTTTTAATTCTTCTATTTTGGGCCTTTCTTTAGGGMGGATATAAATACCCTCTTTGAGAGGTTTTTCATACACATTCTCATTTTCTTAGTTTTAGGTTTAGATTAGAATTAGCTTAGGGTTTAGAGAGAGAGAGAGAGAAATTAGCTTGTAATTGCAATTTTCATTCAATCAAGTTCTTCATTTTAATAATCTCAACCTTCTCTTTTGTTTTCTTGTTTTGGTTACTTTGCTTTGCTTAGAATTGCTAGTAGTTTTGAAGTTTGCTTATTTCTTGTTAAATCTTAGTTTTAATCAATTCGCAAGCATGTTTTATTATTAGATGGTTGTTAATTTCTTGTTTATTGCTTTTTCAATCATGATGAGTGGGTATTTTTGTTTTCTAGGGTTTTATGTGTAGAACCCCAAATATTGATTTTGGGGTTTTTACTTGTTGACTTAATGAAATAGGGGAGAAAACTTTGAAAGAGTTGTATGAGGCTTTGGATTAACTTTTGGCCAATGGTTGATCTTTGTATTTGGTATTCACTATGCTTTGTCTATGAGTATTAGGGATTTCTTCTCACTAACCTTTTGATTTGTGGAATTTGGGATTGCCTTGAGAAAGGATTCAACTAGTCCTAGGGAGGTGTTGGCTCTTGTTTTGGTTGGTGGGATTGATTATGGAGTTTGGAGGTGTGAGGCTTAATGGGATACCCTCAAGCTTGGTTTCTAACCCAAAAAGCTCTTGATTGGGGCCCTAGCGGACGGAAGGGTAATTTAGAGACTTCCTTCTCCCGAGTTTTTGTTAGACTTGGCTAAGTCGACTTTACCCACATTTCGGATCCAAGGTTCTAGATCATATTACCCTTGACCCTATATTAAGACTTTGTATAGGTTATATTCAACATTGTCAATTTGGTTGCGTTTTAGTTGATAGTCCAAATCACTAAAAATATTCCGTCCTCATTAACTATTGAACTAATCTGGCGTTGTCTCGTGTTCGATCCCCCGGCCCATACTACAACTTAGGGGTTATTTGATTGACTCAAACCTTCATACAAATTGGCGTCCGGTTGCGGGGAGAAAACGGTCTAGATTGTTTAATTGTTTAATTGAGTTATTGCTTTCATTTAACTTTTCTACTTTTATTTTGTACTTGTCATTGCTACACACTTTCCCTAGCTGGATTCGCAAGAAGTTCTTTTGAAGAAGCATTTACAGAAGGCTACAATCAATATTTAGTAGTTGTTGTGAGGCGTTGATCGTCTCCCTAAGGGAGGGAAAGGAAAGGAAACAGCTTTTTGAGAAATGAAGAATTGATAAAGAACACGTGGAACTTCTTGAAACTTGGTTAGAGGAATGAACCTTTCCTCATGTGGAATTTAGGTTGGATGTGTGGTTTGGTTCAAGAGGAGAAAATATTGATTTTAAGGAGGGTTTGAATACTTTGAATCATTTTTGAATCCAACGACTCTCCTATTGAACCACTATCTTTCTTCATTCCCACCGAATTCTCTTTAATCACGAGTCACTTGAGGGAGAAAAGGATTTTCTTGTTTACTGCCGATGAGGGTTTTTTACATCTCTTAGATGGTGAAGCGTTGAGTATGGAGAACCTTAAGGGTTTGAGTGAATGGGGTGGTGACAACCCATGGTGATGACATCTAATGATGGGGGATGAGGAGTCTTATTTAGAATATCAAATCCTATCAATTGAGAATGATTTTGATATTTGCAAGTTTTCTAATCCCCTATTTGAGGAAGATGATGAAACAATGTGAGTAATCAAAATCCTTTTTTGAGAGTGATGATGATGACTCTCCCTATCCCATTGTCATTGAACTCAATCTTGCCCCACCCACCTTGGACGGTTCAACCTGTTTCTTTTACCTCTACTCTCTCCAAACTTTTAACTCACACCACTTGAAAACCTCTTTCCTTTTCCTTCCCCCCATGACTCACATTGGTTTGATTAACATGTAAAAAGGTGTATAGTAATGACAATGCTTCTTTTTCTTTTACGTTTCTTGTTTTTTCTTTTCCTTTTTTTCATTTCTTACCATTTCATCAATTTAGGCATAGAGTCCTTTGTACTATGTGCATCTTCCTCTTGTCTCTGCCTATGTGATGTTCCTTGAGTCGTGTGCTAGTGCATATGACAAACTAATTGCGATCATTGAGGTGTTTTATTTACCTAGACAACACCTTTATGTCTTGTAAATAGTTTTCACTTTGTCCTCTTTCATGCTTTTTTAACTCTTGTTTGAAGCATTGGGGACAATGCTTATTCAATTTGGGGGGGGGTGGGGGGCGTTGAAGGACTTTTGTTCTTGTTTATATTATATTTCTTTTTTAAAAAAATCAAAAATCACAAAAATCGAATATTGAAAATTTCTTCAAAAACATTTCTTAGTGAAGTGGTAGTTTTACCCCAACTCGGGGGAATGTCGCCGAGTCGGAATGACTTTGGGACACAGTTCCGCCCATGTAGGTAGCCCATAGTATGTTGTAGCTATTCAGAACCACCGTCTCATTGGCTAATTCGGTTTTTGAGTTTTTTTTTATATCCAACAGGTACTTAGCAAGGAGAGCTTGGTGGCAGTTTGTTGAGCAACCACCTTGTTTTGGTGGTGTGGGTGAGATTGCTCTAACCTCCACTTTCATAGCCTTTAGCTTTATACTCTTATTTAATATCTAATTCATGGTTTGGTGGTCATTGTCCCCAGTGCTCAAGCATGGGAAGGATTTTTGTATAATTCTTTCAAAGCAAGTGATGATTGGCTTTGTCTTGACCTAAGACCTTAGAATAGACTTCATTTTTGTGGTGATGGCTAGATTGATTCTAGGGGGATTTTGGCTAGTCACTGTAGCAATTGGACTATCTTCCACTCTCTTTAGGGATCCAAGTTTGGGTCAACCCAACCTAGGATTGGCCTGGTACATTGTGGTATTACGTTGAGACTAGTGAGGCGAGGGATGATTTTAAGAGCCCCTAAGCACACAAATTCAAACACATCTTGGGGTCTAGGCATGTGTCATTTTCGCACTTGTATCTCACTCATGTTCTTTCGAGGCTTAGATCGAACCTTTTATACGGGATGATTAAGGCATTCAATTTTGGGAATTGGGACACAAAATATTATTTTTCTTTTGCAATTGATCTTTTCTTTTTATGTATTACCTTTTCAAAATAAATGGATTTTGGGTTTACAATTCACCTTTGGGCAACCCTTTTGAGCTTCCTTTCATCTTAACCCATATTATGAACTCACGACCAATTGTTTTGATTCGCCTTTTTAGTGTCAAGTGAAATAGAGTTTGGTTTGTGATGTATTTGAGCTTTAAATGCCAATAGTGGTTGAGTAATGTAGTTACTTGGGGGAATGATCTTAAACCCGCTTGTAAATATCTTTTAGTTCAAACTAGTAGCTTAAAAAAACATGACAAAAAAGGTACAAAAGTTCCCTATTGAAAGTTGTAAGTTGTGTTGGTCTTCAAGTACTACTAGGAGAAGAAGCATTTCATTATATTAACCTCTTTAAGGGGAGGTGGTAGTGCTTAGGCAGCACTACCCCATGGGCAGATCCCCTAGGCCGCAGAGGAGGGAAGGGGGTGTGTGTGAAGGATGCCACGTCCGCTAACTTGCCATGACATGGAGACAAGTAGAGTCGGACTTCTGGTGAACAGGTGTCACGCTATATTTGCGATTTCTGCTGCCCGGCCGTGAACTTGGGCCGCCCAGCTTGATCTATCCAAGCCCCGATGATCCGTGCCACATATGGGCGAGGAGGGAATAACGAGCTTGTTAATCCCGTTCCTCCTTTGCAGACGACTTAAATACGCGACGGGGTATTGTAAGTGGCAGAGTGGCCTTGCTGCCACGATCCACTAAGATCCAGCCTTATGTTGCTTRGATTCGTCCCACCCCCCAACACGCCCTAAAATCTACTATAAAATGGAAAACGAGGCTTGAATGAAACCTTGTGTGTGCATTGCTCTATGTGTAGACAAAAAATGGTGCATAGTGCCCACAAGGCATAGTGCCCACACGAGACAAGGCAGAGTGCCCACACAAGGCACACAAGGCATAGTGAGGCAAGACATAGAGCCCACACGAGGCAAGGCATAGTGCCCACACAAGGCATAGTGAGGCAAGGCGTAGTGCCCACACTGGGCAAGGCATAGTGCCCACACAAGGCACATGAGGCATAGTGAGGCAAGGCATAGTGCCCACACAAGGCAAGGCAAGACAAGGCATAGTGCCCACACAAGGCACACTAGGCAAGGCAAGGCATAATGGCCACACAAGGCACACTAGGCAAGGCGTAATTCCCACACAAGGCACACAAGGAAGACAAGGCAAGGCATAGTGCCCACACAAGGCACACTAGGAAAGTCAAGGCATAATGGCCACAGAGGGCACACTAGGTAAGGCGTAATTCCCACACAAGGCACACAAGGAAGGCAAGGCAAGGAATAGTGCCCACACAAGGCACACAAGGAAGGCAAGGCAATCCAAGGCATAGTGCCCATACACAATCGGTAAAATGTCGAAATAGTCGTAGGAGGTAGCACACTTAGTAGTTGGGTCCGAAACTGTTGGGATAGRCATTTCTCATGACCTAAAAAGTGTGACAGATAATTTAGATAAAATCGAGTCGGGTCACCGAGAACATGTTATTTTTGGCCAAAGAGCGTGGGATAATAATATCACCGAATGAGTTTCCAGACAATTTTCGAAAATTCTGCACAATTTATTTACCCATTACGCGTCTATAAAATCTAGTATGGTAATGTATAGATGGGTCCAGAGAAGATGGGTCACATGAGTCCATACGGACGGAACTTTCATGGTCATCGTTAAACGGAAAATGACTTAAAACACCCGAAATAGTCGATTAGATGTAAACTACGCTTTAGTATCTTGGGTCCAATAACTGACTAGTGAGTTTAATTTCTACATGACTAAGAACCTAGAAGATTGTGGAGCAGATAAATTTTAGCATATAAATCGAACCGAGGTACACATGGAGACTGGTTTTGTATATACTAGCCGAGAAGCGTGGATTATACATCACCGAATTCTAAGGTCTTCGAAACAATTTTCGAAAGATGCCAAATTTTTAACCATGGGTTTAATGGTAATTATAATGGGGTCCAAGAGAAGATTTGAGGGTCCGATGCTCCATACGACAGGACTTTGTAGTCCGTCTAGAAAAGGATGAATACGTCGAATAACCCCGTAGGTATTGGCAGTATGCTTAGTATTTGTCTTGTCCGAAACTGCGGAATGTATCGATTTATCATTACCCAGAAGCATTGAACGGAAATCTGGACAACATTTGAGTTTCGAGGATCACCGATAATTGCATCATTGTTTTGGCCGAAAAAACGTCGGTTATCTATCATCCTGTATTGAGGTTCCCGGTTACATTTTCAGAAAAACTTTTCAAAAATTTTGTACTTTGGGCTTCCATGCCATATAATGTGCTGTCAGGAAAATTTAGGTATTGAAAACTGGGGATTTCGAAGGCTCGCAGCCAAATTTGAGCTCGTCAAAGCGACAAATGGTCGAAACGTTCTATGAAGCGCCGAAACTGGTGTTTGTGGGCAAAAACCTAGTTGAATAGACATCCCTCATCATAATAAAGCATGAGCGAAATTTCAAGCGAAATGGAGTTCGTCCAGCCCCGAAGAACCGGTCGAAAATACAGCCGTTCACGTTTTTCAACCCCCGGACCCGGTACTAGCGGAACGACCCCAATTTGACTGGGGGACATCCGTGGGTCGTTCAAGTAAGGCATGGTGTCAATTTCGCAGCAATGGACCCGAAAGACAATGTTTTATACAGAGGATTATAAGTCCTCTATGTACGAGATCGTTAATATGGCCTTTTCGGCCGAACTTCGATAAACGTAAGGTGGTTGGCAAATTCAGCGCTAATACGTTTATTTATTCGATTTTGGGGATTTTTACCAATGTTTTCGGCTAATTTGGCAAAATTTCACGTTATTTTTCCGAGGATTTTTACGGGAAACGGGCCTCGGTAAATTCGGAAAAATAAAGTCAAAAGTGTCTCCCGTGCATTTTCTCGATTTAATAGTATTTTTTTCGGAGGATTTTTTTTTATCCAAACTTAAATCTCGACTTCTCGAGCATTTTACAGAAAAAACCGGGACCCCCGATGGAATTCGTAAATAAAGTAGAATGTGGCGCACGTCGATTTTTCGATTTATACTATTTTTTCGTTTTTTATCCAAACTTCAAAAATTTCACGTGATTTGAGTCGTATATTCTTTTTGCGGAAACGGGACCTCGGATGTTTCGAAAAACAATGTAATTGCGCTCCCATGATTTTTCGGATTATTGTATTGCCTCGGATTTTTTTATCCAACTTTCAAAATCCAATTTTGTATGGACCTAACTCCATTTTGGGTGTCTACTAGTGAGAAGAGTTCATTTATATTGACCTCTTTTAGGAAGTTGTTGTGCTCAGCGGCCCCTACCCATGGGATCCCTAGCCCAAGGTGGAGGGGTGTAGTGTGTTGTGGGAGCAACACTCACCCAAACTGCCCAAGACACGGATACGGGTAGTCGGACTATCCGGTGAGCAGGGTTCACCGAGAATATTTTCGATTTTTTCACCGTGCGCTGTCTTGGGTTGCCCCGCCGATCTATTCAGCCGATATTGCCGACCGTAGGGGCGAGAGCTCTTACTTCCCGATGATCCGTGCCACGTTGGGCGGGAGGATAACGAGTTGTTAATCCCGTTCCTCCTTTGCAGACGACTTAAATACGCGACGGGGTATTGTAAGTGGTAGAGTGGCCTTGCTGCCATGATCAACTGAGATTCAGCCCTATGTCGCTTCGATTTGTCCCTCCCCCTCAACACACCTAAAATCCACTTTAAAAAGGAAAACGAGGCTTGAATGAAACCTTGTGTGTGCTTTGCTATATGTGTAGACAAAAACAAGGTGCATAGTGCCCACACGAGGCAAGGCATAGTGCCCACACAAGGCACACAAGGCATAGTGAGGAAAGGCATAATGCCCACACGAGGCAAGGCATAGTGCCCACACAAGGCACACAAGGCATAGTGAGGAAAGGCATAATGCCCACACGAGGCAAGGCATAGTGCATAAACAAGGCACACAAGGCATAGTGCCCACTCGAGGCAAGGCATAGTGCCCACTCAAGGCACACAAGGCATAGTGAGGCCAGGCATAGTGCCCACACAAGGCACACAACGCATAGTGAGGCAAGGCATAGTGCCCACACGAAGCAAGCTGTAGTGCCCACACATGGCACGCAACGCATAATGAGCTAAGGCATAGTGCCCACACGAGGCAAGAAAGGAAAGGCATATACCCACACAAGGCAAGGCAAGGCATAGTGCCCACACAAGGCAAGGCATAATGGCCACACAATTCACACTAGGCAAGGCATAATGCCCACACAAGGCACACAAGTAAGGCAAGACAAGGCATAATGCCCACACAAGGCAAGGCAAGGCAAGGCATAGTGCCCACACAAGGCACACTAGGCAAGGCAAGGCATAATGGCCACACAAGGCACACTACGCAAGGCATAATGCCCACACAAGGAATGCAAGGCAAGGCATAGTGCCCACACAAGGCACACAAGGAAAGCAAGGCATGGCAAGGCATGGCATAGTGCCCACAGAAGGCACACAAGGAAGGCAAGGCAAACCAAGGCATAGTACCCACATACAAGGCACACTAGGCAAGGCAAGGTATAGTGCTRACACAAGGAAGGCAAMGCAAGGAAAGGCATAGTACCCACACACAAGGCACACGAGGCATAGTGCCCACACACGATCGTTAAAACGTSYAAATAGTTATAGGAGGTAGCACACTTATTATTTGGGTCCGAAACTGTTGGAGTAGTCATTTTTCATGACCTAGAAGGTGTGGCAGAAATTTTAYACAAAATCGAGCCGGGTCACCGAGACATTTCTTTTGGCCGAATAGCGTGGATTATACATCACCGAAATGAGGTCGCCGGAAAATTTTTGAAAGAATTGCCAAGATTTTTTACTATAGGTTCATATGGTAATATATTGGGTCCAAGAAAGATTTGGGGTCCAAATGAGTCCGTACGACGGACTTTTGACGTCATCGTCTAAGGAAAATCGATAAAACTTCGAAATAGTATTTGGGTCCGAAACTGTTGAAATAGTCAATTCTCATGACCTAGAAGGTGTGACAGAAAGTTTAGACAAAATCGAGCCGGGTCACCGAGACATTTTTTTTGGCCGAAAAGCGTGGATTATACATAACCGAAATAAGGTCTCCGGACAATTTTCGAAAAAATTGCCAAAATTTTTCCCATAGGTTCATATGGTAATATAATGGGTCCAAGAAAGATTTGGTGTCCAAATGAGTCCATACGGCGGACTTTTGAGGTTGTCGTCAAAGGAAAATCGATAAAACGTCGAAATAGTCGTAGGAGGTAGCGCGCTTAGTATTTGGGTCCAAAACTGATGGAGTAGTCATTTCTCATGACCTAGAAGGTGTGACAGTTATTTAAACAAAATCAAGCCAGGTCACCGAGACATGGATTTTTGGCCAAAAAGCGTGGGTTATACATCACCGAAATGAGGCCTCCGAACAATTTTCAAAAAAATTGCTAAAACTTATACCATGCGTTCATTTGGTAATATAATGGGTCCAAGAAAGATTTGGGGTCCAAATGAGTCCATACGGCGGACTTTTCAGGACTGTAAAAAAAAAGAACGAGAAAACGTCGAAACACTTGTAGGAGGCAYTATGCTTAGAAATTTGGTCCGAAACTGTCGGAGTAGTCATTTCTCATGACCTAGAAGTTGTGACGGAAATTCCGGACAAATTCGAACTGGGTCACCGAGATGTCATTTTTTGGCCGAAAAACCTGGGTTATACATCACTGAAATGATGTCTCTAGACAATTTTTCTCTGTAAATCAATTCGCGTGAAAAATTTGTTGTCTGATTGTTTCATATGACCCTATTAATGTATGTAAAGGAATAATTTGGATTTGTAAGTGTGAAAATTCGGATGAGTCGGCAAGCCAAGAAAATTATGACTCGCAAAAGCTGACAAAATAGCTCGCAGCAAAACCTTCTTTCGTCAAAGCGACAAATCGTCGAAATTTGGGGTCGATAACTAGATATTTGGACAACATCCCTTCGATCATATAAAGCTATGAGAGAAAAATTTCAGGCCTAAAGTAGAGACCGGTCTCGAAACGATCGAAAAACGATGCCTTCACGTTTTTCAGTCTCCTCGGGACCCGGTTCAAGTAGCGAAACGACCCCAAATTCTATCTCGGAATCAGAGGAGTCCAGTCAAGTCAAGGTGAGCGCATCATGGTGTCAAATTTCGCTTCGCAAAAAACGATACCCTGAAGCATGTTTCCCAATAGGAAATAAATGAGTCCCTCTACGTACGAGATTCCGATTGAACCTAACCTTTTCTCAAGGGACGACATCCGGAAACGTAAGGTGGGTTTCACCAGTCACCCTCAACGATTTTTTCCGATTTGGCGCATTCTTACCAAGTTTTTCGGAGCTAATTTGTAAAATCTTCACGTTTTTCCAGGCATTTTACTGAGAAAAAAACGGGACCCCCGTGATGATAATTCTTAAATTTAAACGTCAAAAGAGGTTTAGCCTACCTTTACACTTTTTTTCGGATTTAATATGTATTTATTTCGCTATTTTTTTCATCCAAACTTTTCAAAATTTCTACGAAATTTGAAGGTCATTTCTCTCTTACAGTGGAAAAAAGGACCTCCGGGATAAAATTTCGGGAAGAATAATTAAAGTCAAATAGTGTCAGCCGGTCCCGGAATTTTTCGGATTAATACGGTATTTTTTTGGATTTTTTATCTAAACATAAAATTCTCGACTTTAAGTCATTATTTATCGAAAGAAAAACGGGAATTCCTCGTGATAACTTTCGAAAATTATAAACGGTCAAAAGTGTGCCCTCGCCGTGATTTTTCGGGTTGAATATGTATTTTTTCGGATTTTTATCCAACAACTACGTAGGAAAAATTTCACGACTTTCAAGGCATTTTTACGGGACTACAACAAACGAGTGACTCACCCGGTGAAGTAAATATTCAGAAACAGATAAAGTCCAAAAGCTGTGCTCCCTGATTTTTTTGACACGTTGATAATACGTTACTTTTTCGGATGGTTTTATCCAAAACATTAAAAATTTCACGTGTGTCCGAGCACTGTTTACGGGAAAAACGGGACCCTCGGGCTAGAACTCGAATTTTTTGGCATTAAAAAACTCACTTGTACACAAGTGTGCTCCCGTGATTTCTTTCGGGACTTTAATACTTATTTTTCGGATTCCATTCATCATCCTTTACAACATTTCAAATAAAATACGATTCACCATGCTTTTCGAGGCACTTTTAGCAGGGCGCGTGATACGAAAAACACAGCAATCCTGCCCGCGGAGCCCTTCGAATCACTTCACCACACGAACTGCACCACAGCCCATCATACATACAACCACCAACCTCGTCCAATAACACAGTCTGCATCACACAACTCCCGCGATTTTTTCGGATTTAATCACGTATTTTTTTTTCGAATTTTTTATCCAAACTTCAAATGAATAGTGGACTTCGGTGAGGCAGGTGTCACCGGATAACTTTCATATTTCCTTATTCTGCCGGTCTTGGGGAGCCTACGCCGATCCTATTGCCGAGTTCGAATCCGCGCCCCTATGGGCTGAGGAGGGGCTTACTTCCGATGCGTGCACGTGCGCATGGGCGGGGAATTAACTACCTTGTTAATCCCGTTCCTCCTTTGCAGGACCGACACTTAAATACGCGACGGGTATTGTAACGGCTAGACAGTCGGCCTTGCTGCCACGATCCACTAAGTATTCAAGCCCTACATTCTCTTCGATTCGTCCTCCCCCCAACACACCCTAAAGTCTACTATATAATGGAAAACGAGGTTTGAATGAACTTGTGGTGCTTTGCTCTATTATAGACAAAACATGGTGTTATAGTGCCACAAGGATAGTTCCCACACGAGGCGGCATAGTGGCCCAAACAAGGAACACAGGCATAGTCGCCCACACTATGCATAATGAGGCAAGGCATAGTGCCCACACGAGCAAGGCATTAGTGCCCACACGACGGCAAGGCATAGTTACGCCCACTACGGCACACAAGGCATAGCTGCCCACATCAAGGCAAGGCATAGTGCACACAAGACACACTAGGCAAGCAGGCATTTCAATGGCCACACAAGTCACACATAGCGCTAAGGTATAATACCCCCAGCTATCACATGAGGAGGAAGGCAAGTCAAGGCATTAGTGCCCACACAATACCACATTAGCAAGGCTAAGACATATTGGCCACACCAAGGCACACTATGGCAAGCCATAATGCCACTAAGGCACAACAAGCGAAAGGCAAAGGCATAAGACATTAGTGCACTACAGAGGCACCACTAGGCAAGGCAAGGCATGAAATGGCCACACAAGGCACATTTAGGCAAGGCTTGCCCACACAGGCAAGGCATTAGTGGCCCACACAAGGCACATATTGGAAGGCAGGGCAAAACCATATTTTTGCAATAGAAACGACCCAGCATCGGTCATATTATAGTTGTGACACCGGATCGCTAGTGTTCTTTAACGGTGTTTTGCGAGAAGACCTAAAAATAGTCAATTAATTTAAGGCCTGTTGCTGGGCTTTGTTTCCTTGGAGGAGCGAAGCGTACACTACAACCCATTCTTGGCAGTCATTTAGAACAGAGCCGGTGCAACTGACTGAGCACACTCGAGCAACGTGAGGCGATTCTCTTTTTGAAGGAAGAACTGGGACGCTTCTCTTGCCGAAGACTTGGGGACCGTGATTGTTGGGAGCCGAACTACGGTGAAGGGCTGGCCCCTATGCTCAAGCTAAGTTTCATAGGACTCTGTGAGTAAATCTAATTGTTGCTAAGCCTTGGGGAGTTTAGGATGTCATCTGAGATAAATGCTAATTGTAATGTAATGCTGTAAATCACTTTTTGAATATTACATAGTATGCATTTTAAAGGCTATTAAATCATTCTTAGCTGATGGACGGTAGGTAGGGAATAAACTTTGTGTGTGTGAGAAATATTAATCTTCGTTCTCAATTAACACACTTCTTGTCCCCATATTAGAAGCCATTGAGTTAAAGTTAGATATCCAGTGAAATACCATATTGGGTTAGGGACACCCACAGAAGCGAGCTGTAAACCATGAAACTGCATTTAAAAGATCTTAATTTAAAACTTAAGGGCGCTTGTCCCTGAAGGGAGCGTATCGCGCAGGGAGAACCGTTGCCCCTCACAACGGCCAGGGACTTTTCTGTAACTTAGATGAATTAAAACCATAAAAAGAGGTCCGGGGAATCCTAACATTTTCCTCCTATCCCCTACACTTAACTGTCTACGACCCTCGCATCATATTAACATTCAACAATTACAGATAAAGGTTTAAAGGAAAAATCCTCTTATCCTAAAACTTGGTTTCTTTTGTTGCGCTTGTTGTCTTTCAGGCTGGATCTGCGTTGGTAGTACTTCCTTCTTTGCAGGCTCTTGCGATTATTGGGGTTGGAGCGCCTTCAGTTCTTCTTCTTTTGTTGTGGGCAAGTCTTACTTTCTGTCGTTATAGCCAGCGAATCATTGTTCTTTCGCTTTCCATTGTGATGGAATTGAGTTTCATGAGTGTTCTTCTTTCATTGGTACGTCTTTTCACCCGAGGTTTGAATCCAAATTGGCTAAAGTAGATGGTTGTCAACACTTTTTAGGAATTCAGTTTTGGCGGTGTCACCCTTGGATTTGACCAACCACCACTCAGGAATTTGAGGTCCATCCGTTTATATATCCGAGTCATTTATGTAGGTTCCCATAGCAGGAAAGGTACACACCCATAATCTCTACGCATATCTTCTAAGAGAGCGCATTTCACAATAGGCGAACCAGACGTGAGAAAATTCATCCAGCTGGGGCGATCAATTAAAGTCCAACTTTCCCTTGCCATCCGTTCACCGTTGTAGGCACTTGTTTTGGTCCGATACCCTTAATTCGGTTTCTTTCGACTATCTCCTCCGGCGAGGTTGACAGCCTTACAGGAGTTCCACCGTCTTGTGTTGAGGTGACAGTCAATCCAGAAGTCGCTTGTGGCTTCTTGGGGTACTCTTGTCTTGTCCATGCAAATTAATGCAACGCACCCCGGTGTCCATGTTAGGAGATGCGTCACGCCTTGCGCCCAACAAGTGAATGTCTCATCCTACATCAACTTGGTGACGGTCCTCATCTTGGATGATTTGTTCCTCTTTATTTCGTTTGACCCATTGACATGATTACTTGTCATATACATAGCTCCACAGTATTGAGCGGGGCTCGCTTGTTCTTCTGTTTGAGTTTTCTTTCTTCTATTCGTTCTTCATACCTCGTTATCCAAACTCCTTGTCAGGACTCCTCTTCTAGTGCGGTTACACTTCTTCAAAAAAGCAAGATGAAGGTCCACACGACCCGAACAACTTTGGTTTAGACCCAGTTTGTCAATCTCTAAGGCCTTTGTAGCTTCATAGGCCTATTACCCATCTCATTATGTGTGTTTTGACAAACCACCAGGAACCTCCTGAACCCAAACATATTTTCGGTCAGTCACCTCAGTCCTTTACCTCTTATCGACAGCGATTGACAAACCTTTTTCTATACCGAGGATGTCCTTATCTTTGATTTGAAACCTGATTTCGTTTGTGGGTATGGTTTGAATACGATGTGACACCTTGAGTTTGTTTGTGAGTCGCTCTCCCACTTTTTGATAGTCGGTATTGAGATTACCCATGTAAAGTTTGAGGATCACATGCGAGCCGTCTCCGCATGCCGCTTCCTTGCAGAAGAAGCCTGGAGATGGGGGCGGTTGCACCCGGAGTGTGTTGTTAGTAGTCTTTCTTTTCTGAGCTTTAATTTTTCTCCTTTCAAAAGGGAGTTTCAATGTAAGTCTTCTGCGCTGCATCTCACAGAACTGCCGGAAAATTAAGTTCAGTTGGTGAGAGACTGTTCCTTACTTACAGATTCAATTCTCCTTTGGGGCACCTTCTTTCTTTAAAGCCGCTTTAGTGTTATTAGCCCCAACTGCCTCTTGAAGAGCGTATCTCTGATTTCGCTATGTCCTGGATGTCGCACATTACATGCGTGAAAGGGAACTCGACGAGGCACGTAGTCTCGATGGAGCCCATCTTGCTCGATTTTCCGGGCTAACATTTCTAGTCGTGGCCATTGGAATTCTTGTTTTTGGAGGAATGGGGCTCTTAAATTGAACTCCTTTCTTCTGAAACTCATCACCATCGAGTATACCCAATTCTTCCGCTCTTCCCAGCCTACAATCTTTTCGGGCGGTTTGCTTGGTGGCCACCAGAGATGGTTCAATCTATCAATGGGAGTACCTAGCATGGGAACACACTGTGTTCAACCCTGTCTAGGATCATCGTAAACCCTCCAGCTGCTACCCTTTTGAAATAAAGTGGTTCCATGATCAACAAAATAATAAACAGCGACGAGATATCTTTGGCAACCAATCCGGCCAATGTCTGTGAGCACCAGTCGCCGCGCCGCCCCATGTAGTACCATACAATCGCTTGGCAGGCACTTTTGATCTTAGGGCAACCTTAACGGACGCCCCGTGGGAGATAGCTTGGTGATCTCCATATTCCTATCAGCCCGTTGCTTCATGCATCATCACAGTTGTTTATCCATACCCTATCATCGGCTTGGTTGCAGACGGAAAGTATTCCAATTACACTCTCTAGGAAGAGCGATCTTTTTCTCACCGCCGAGTAATGATTTTCCTGAGTGAACCTGTGAATCATAAGCTAT
Organism: Bassia scoparia; assembly: GCA_008642245.1. NCBI lineage: Eukaryota > Viridiplantae > Streptophyta > Magnoliopsida > Caryophyllales > Amaranthaceae > Bassia > Bassia scoparia. The sequence continues at coordinate 43,085 of SNQN01001781.1, read as the reverse complement.
CCAGTATCAATCATCCTGGCTTGCTCCCTCCATGACCCAATGGTTCGACGCCCTGAGGCCCATTTCTTTCGGACTTTCCTCTAAGCCACGCTATTCTTTCTTATCCATCCGTTTTGCAAAACTTCATCTATTTCTCTGTTTACGGGGAACATCCAGTGTGTTTCACACCTGGTGGTTCCTGATTACTAACTATCCGGTGCCTAGCGATTTGCACTGACAAAGCTGGAGATCGGTGGACGGAACTGGCATCAAGCGCTGCGGTACATTTAGCACACTATAGCCCTGAATAATTAATTTTGAGACCGAACCACAGATGAAGCCCTGTGCAGGAAATCGGTCGCCTCACGAGCATAGCCGACACACTAAACGTGAGCTGACCCCTCTTTGGAATCGATGGAGCGTCCGGGCGCTTAGGACGGCAAGCCAGACTACGTGGCATTACAGCGAGCAGTTCCAAGCGGGCGATCAGCCCATACCGGACTCAAATCGTCTAGTTCCAATCTAGAATATCTAATGTTGGGCAGGCTTTGGGAATTTTTGGTAAATGCTAAAATGTAAATGCATCTACAAATAACTATAAAGCATTAAGGCATTAAATCCCTTTGTGACTCTTTATGGGTAGGAGGAATGCTTGTGTCAAATATTCTTCTCATATATCACCTTGCACCCTAGAAAGACGGCTTAAATATCTAAATTCTGAACTACCATTATTGCGCATGCTAAGGAGACACTTCACATAGAACTTAAACCTCAGTAAAACTAGCATTCTAAAAGACTTAAAGTGGGGTTATGGGCTATCTAATCACGGTCACTCCCTAGAGTAGGGCGATAGCGTACGGAGCGCGAAGTGAAATACGATCGCACCTCAAATAGCTGAGATTCTTGCCTATAACATAGACAATAACAGTTAAAAAGGTTCGGGACCTTAAGATCTAGGTGCAAAGGCATAAGTGCCATCACACCAGGACCTCCAGGCCAACCTGAGGCAAGGGAAGGCCTAGTGCTCCATCACATATGGGGCACTACGACTTGATATAAATCAGGGTCTTACACTCCGGCGACCCCACATAGTGCCCACACACAATCGTATTTAGTGTAATACGGTGGCGGAAATAGTCGAAGGAACCAAGATACCGTAGCGCAATTAGGCTAAACAGTCATTTGGTCCGAAATACTGCTGGGAGTAGTCCATTATACGATGACCTCGAGGAAGGATTAACGTGATAAACGATTTGTGCACACGGGATTGTGGTGGCTCGGTCTAGTACGCCATCACTTCCCTGTGCGACCACTTGCAAATTATTACGAAAACATACATCCATAACTCCCGACCCGAGACACCGTAGCACATTTTCTCTGGCACTCACCGAAAAGCCAACTTCGAGTGAATGCGATACATCTCCAACCGGCAATAAGGTCTCCGGACAATTTTCGAAAACAACTTACCAAAAATTTTTACATGGTTCATATGGTCCCAAATATAATGGGCACAACACTCTTCCAACAAAGAATCGTTTGGGGTCCAAATGAGTCCAATACAACGGAATTCTGACGTCTCGTTCGTCTCAAAGGAAAACCCCTCGACCTTAAAACGACGACAATAGTAATAGTGACAAGAAGAGCTACCCAGGTAGGTCCTGACTCTCCTATAGTATTCTTCGGAAGAGTCGAAAATTTGTCTAATGTCAGTTCACACTATGTGACCTAGAAAGGCGATCCTGTGACAGCAAAATTTTAGACCAAAATGGAAGCCGTATGCGCTCACCGAGACCCATATGTTTTGTATTGGCCGAAAAAGCGTAGGCGATTGATACATCGAGCCGAAATGGAGCGTCTTCAGCCGAACCGCATTCTTCGGCATAACGAAGATAATATCGCCAATATTTTGTATCCATAGGTTTTATATGATTGGCGTACTAGGTACAGTTAAGGCGTCCAAAGAGAACCTATTGTATAGGTCGCAAATACCGAACCCTATGAAGAGCCAGTGTACAGACGGACGTCCTCTTGTCTGGCTCGTCTGTCATACGGAAGATCGAGGGCAAACTGTTCGTGAACTGTTAGTTTAATAGGGATATACGTACAAGGAACGCCTTAGGTATGTGGTGGGGTCTGGAAAGGACTTATTGGTTAAGTTATGTCATTAGTTTCGAAATGACCCTTTTGATGGGTGCCCACCTCCGAATAGTTCGACCAAAATTTTAAACACAAAATCATAAGACTACGTCGGGTCTATTTTCAGTGTTCCCTCCCTCAAAAACTGAGAGCACCTTTTCTTTTGGTCCGAAAAGTGTGGGATTTATACATCACCGGAATGAGGTCTACCGCGACCAATTTTCTTTGAAAAAATTGTCCAAAATTTATTTTAATTCATACACTTAATAAAATTGGGGTAAAGTGATTATATGGGTCCTAAGAAGGATCTGGGGTTACCAATTGATTCCATACGGGGACTTTTTTGAGGTGTCTGTTCAATGGGAAAAGTCGATAAAATCGTCGAAACTGTCGTTAGGAGGTATCCAACCGCTCTTCATAAGTATTGGTCCGAATACTGTTTTAGTAAGAGAGTTCATTTCACTTCGACCCTTAGATGTTGCCTGACATTACAATTATTACAGACAAGAAATCGAGCCAGGAGTCACCCGACGCTCCTGGTTTTTATGGCCCAAAAGCTGTAACATTATACATAACCGAGTGAAAGCGGTCTATACCTAGGCCGACAATTTCGAATAAAATGCCTGAATATTACATGATACCCATGTGTTTGTTATATGGTAATCCTAATCCATAGGGAGTCCAAGATCAGAATTTTTTCCAGGGCTGCCCTAACAGAAGTGGGTCCGAGATATGGAGGTACGAATACCGGTTTGGGAAACACTACCACCTATTTCCCGTCACCTATATATGGTTCTCAGGCATCGTAACTGTATTACCTTTTGTGGTCTACACTGCTTCCGGACAAGAAAAACGAGAACAAGACGTCGTAAAAACACCTCCCGATAGGATGGATAGATGTAGTCTTAATCAAAATTTCATGGTGCGATCAAATGTTACAGAGATGTCTCGTATAGCTTTTTTTTGTATGTGATGCACACGGTTGGGAACACCATGGGTATATTATCGTACGACGAATCCAATGAGGGTTTTCAGACAAATCCTGACTTTTTCAATAGATACCCCAAACAACGTCCATTACTTTCTGTACCCTTGTTTTATATCGACCCATTACTAGAGTCGAATGACCCTTTGTAGTCACTCCGAAGCATATCGTCGCAGCCTTCTACCGGTCTCATTGTATAGTTCCATACAATATCCAAGTGACCAACATTTGGTTGTTGATATCACAAAGCGGTAAAATCTTATGTTGATGACCGATTCGTATTCGGGAGAAAGCGCCACTATTAATAAGAGTGGTGCCACGTATTCTCACCTGAATAGTTTGAAGCCTGAATACCAAAGCTATGAGGAGAGAAATTGTGTCAGACGACCATTCAATTAAACCACGGGTAGAGCCAAACTGGGGTCGATTCTCAAGCGTAACTTACTCAGATGGTTACCAAAAAGAATCCATGACATATGTTCGTTCCACAAGTTAATATCTATTTAGCCCCTCCGGAGATTCTACCAAAGTAAACCGATAGCGGAAACATCCAATCATTTGTTCCATATGACGTTATACGTGTATCTTTATATGTGACAGAAGCGAATTTAACTCTCCCACAAAGGTTACTCTGATAACGCGCAACTTACAGAAAATGATCTATTAATCTACTCAATAATGTGCATAGAAAACGATCTACTATATCTTCCAATATGACATGGAACCATGCGCTTGAAGCGTGGATTCAGATAACACGCATTACCTTCGAACGAATACATTTTAAGATATCTCGCTGCAGCCATCTACGCCAACTGCAACACCATCTCGTCCGCAACACAATTTAATGTCAGTGTGTTCCGTTTCACCTGGCTCCGGCAACCAGATCGGATCTAACGAACATGTCTCACATTTCGATCCGACTGTGACGTGTTGGACCTGTGACTAAACACAACTTCACACCCACTATGCGGTTTCGTAGGAAATAAACTTTCGTTGGCGCAGAAGGCCGTAGGGGGTCAAGATCTGTAGGCATGAGCCATGTCATATTAAAAATCCGCCGGCGAAGGTGCTTCAAAATTTCACCAAATACAAGACCAGGAAGACCATGATCTTCCCAAAAGAAATGAAGTCCCTCTACGTTACGAGATCCGACGACACATAACCTTTTTCTCGGACCGATCTCTTACCAACACCAAGTACAGGTGGGTCGGACACTTCACCCTCAAGTGTTTTTTCGGATTTTTGAGTCATTATTACCAATTTTTTCGTGTCGCTAATTTGCCAAAATTCCACGTTTTCCGAGGATCATTTATTACTGTCGAAAAAACGGGACCACCCGGACTACCCAAATTTGGAGAAATATAAGTCAGGAAGTGTCGGCTTTCCCGTGATTTTTTCGTATTTAATAAAGTCATTTTTTTTTTTCGTGAGTTTTTTTATCCAAACTTCAATAATACACTTGCTTTCGAGGCACTTATTACGGTGAAATAACGGGTTCCCTCGGGATCTGAACTTTCAGAACACTACAATCGTCACAAAAGTGGGCTCTCTGATGATTTCCTACTCGGATTTAAACTACGATCTCATTCGCGCGCTGTATCTATCTTAAGAGACGAAGCACACGCGCCATTTCATATTCTATCTTAGCTCTCTATATTTAGGGGATAAGGCTCGGCTTTAGCTGCCACACCTCAGCAAGCACTTTACCACCACCTCAACTGGGCAGCCCACCCGCGTTATCACGCATAAGGAGAGAGAGGTGTGTGCTGTTGACGGAGTAGGCCTCACACTCACCCCCGCGACTATGGCCCCAAGACAATGATGTACCGGGGGTAGTTGGGACTTCTCCGGTAGCAGGTTGTCACCGGATAATTTTTGATTTTCCCCAGGCGCGTACGTTCGGCTTTGCTGCCTCACGCTTCCATCCTATCCAAGCCCAAAATAATCCGTCTCGGGACACCGTATAAAATTGGCTGCGAGGAGAAGCGGCTTACTTGCCCGATGATTCGTTAACCCACGTAATCGGGCGGGAGGGACAAATTAAACCGAGCTAATAAGTTAATCCCGCGTCCTCCTTTTTGCGAAACGATACTTTAAACAATACGCCGACGCGTTATGGTATTGTATAAGTGGGCACAAGTGGCCTGCTGCCACCGATCCACTGAGATTTAGCCCTTATGTCGTTTTCGATTCGTCTTTTCCGCCCTCCGCTATCCACACCCTAAAATCCACTTTAAAATGGTCCTATGCATAGTGCCCACAACGAGGCAACGGTGTCCATGTGCCCACAACAAGGCCACCCCCACAACGCATAGTCAGGCACTAGCGATAGTGCTCGGAGACCTACATTACACGCTATGATGAGGTCTATATCCACGCGTTTTATTGGTTCACAAAAACCATGTCCTCGTACCCGGCCTCGATTTGTCCTAAAATTTTTAGTCACACCTCTTAGGTTCATTAGAAGTGGACTACTATCCAACAGTACTTCGAATCCCAATGAGCTAAGCGTGCTCACCTCCTACGGATCTGTTTCGATGTTTACATCGATTTTCCTTGACAACTTAAGACTCTCAATAACACAGAGATCCCGCTTGTATGCGTCATTTGGACCCTCAAATCTTTTCTTGGACCCATTTATATTACTCCATCGATGAACCACTATATGTAAGAATTTGCAATTTTTTCAGGACACAACTTGTTGTCGTGAGACCTTCTACCTTATTGGGTGATGTATATATATCCACGTTTTTCGGCCAAAATAAACATTGTCTCGGCTCATTAATTTGTCCCGACAGTCGATTTGTCGTGTAATACTAACAGTTTCGTCTCACACCACTTTTATTAGGTGGTATGGAAACTTATAAAATACTTACCTCCAACAGTTGTCGGACCGCAAATACACTCAAGCGTGCTACCTAACCTAACTCGATCTGTATTTACTACTTTATTGCGTCCTAACTTCGATGATAGATCCATTGAAAGGTCACATAATTTTGTGCCTCGTGTGCCATAAATGTTAAGATGATAAAGCCCGAGCACTAATGGCCTTCCATCTGTCAACTACTGCCTTCCATTGAGTGATGTGCCGAGATATTGTCCCTATGATATCCATAGTGTGCCTTGGCTTTGCTCCATTGCCCTTCCATGTGGCCTGTCTGATGGAAATATATGCCCGTGCCTACTTTGATGCCTTGTGTTCATTGTGGCCATTATTGCCTTGCCATGCCTAAATTGTGCTGGGCATTGTGTGGGCACTACTCCCATTGATTTATAGCCTTAGCCCTTCTCCTTGTGGCCCAATAAATCATACTATGTGTGAGTAAGGTCACATATATGTCGGCCTAGTAGTGCCTTGTGTTGCGCGAATTTGCTCTTTATAGCTTCCGGGCGTAGTGATGCCCCTTGTATGATGCCTCTAACAGGTGCACTATGCCTGCCTACTGCCTCTAGGCATTATGCCTTGGTAGCGCCTCGACTAGCCTTTGTTGTGCCTAATGTGTGATGGACAGCGTAACCTGTCACTCGCCTTCGAGCATGTGGGTGGCACTATGCCTTTTGTGCACATCAACTAATAAGCCCTGTGTGCCTAATTGGACATAGAGTGAAGCGAGAAGGATGACAGACGTCTTGCGGCTAGGCTAATTCCTAGAAATTTACTACGCTCACTTAAGCTTGTCCGTGCCTTCCTTCGGTGTCGGTACCTGGACCGATGTGCCTTGTGCGCGGCTCGGGGCCGGGTGCTTGTCCACTATGGCCTTTGCTGGGCGACAACTGAGTCAAGCACAAACCATGGTTTTTTTTGTTACACATAGAGCAGAAGCTCATTACTTTAGGTTTCATGTTCATTCGCCTTTCATTTTCGATTTATAGTGGATTTTTATTCCCGGGTCTGGATAGCACTCATTGTGGAGGGTCCGGCAAGGTGTAGTGAATTCGGAAGCGACATCATTGTATAAGGCCTGTAGAAACAACTCCAGAACTGGATCATGGCATAAGGCTTTAGACAATGGGCTTACTCTGCACACTCTCACAATTACCCGTGCGCTGTAATCTTATTAGTTCATCTTGCAGAACGGTCATTTCTAACATCCACCGTTTGCCCATCAATCAGAGTGTACTGAATCTGATTGTTACTTCAAGGGCGCGGCCCTCAGCTTGACCCACTCCATCGTCGAATGGCCTTTAGCTATCCGATCACCGTGCCTGGGTTCTATCGGCCGAACCCCTGACTTGAGGATGGCAATTCGGGCGCGTGTGTGCCTATGCATCGCTTGCGTGGCCTGGATTCTGACTATAAGATCGGCGCTTCAGTCATAAACTGCAGCGCACGTATGGTAGCTTCGCGGGCCACTGGCTTTTTCAAAAATCCAAGTTGCGATGACCAATTGTGCGAAATTAATGCGTTACCTCTTCCTGTACTATGTATTGCATATTAGCGTATTAGCGACGACTGTCATTAGTAGGTTTAAAACTAATCTTGTCTCACGACGGTTCTAATACCCAGCTCAGGTCCTATAGGTGCGTTACAGTGAACTAATCAAACACTTTGGGAAGTCTACTTCACAAATGATAGGAGGAGCTGACATTCGAAGGATCACAAAAAAAGCGCAACGTCGCTGCATGAGAGCTTGGCTTACCAGAGAGCTAGTTATGCCGTGTGGTATAACTTTTTTGACCACCTCTAAGCTTTCAAATTTCCAGAGATCTAAAGGATTCTACAGGCCCACGCTTTCCCGGTTTCTCTATGTTGTACTGAAAATCAGAATCAAACGAGCTTTTAACCCTACTCTGTTCCACATGAAGATTTCTGTTCTCATTTTGAGCCATCTTAAGACACACGATCGCGTTATGCTTTATTAACACGAATTTACGCCGCATCATAATTCCACTCCCGGAGCCCAAGCAAAAACTCACAGACCTAGAACAATGTGTTCTTCCCACCCGAAGATCGGCCGCAAAGCGATGCGCTCTTGATCTTTAAAAGAAAGTGCTAATAGTGACTCAAGTGTCCCCGCACTATTTAAAGACACGACATGGAGTAAGTAACAATAATGTTAATAGTGTATTCACTTGCAGCGAAGCTCCCACTTATCTTACACCTCTCGAGATTCTATTTCACAAACGTCCCTAGACTAGAGTCCCAAGCTTCAAAGGTCTTCTTTCCCTGCTGATTCTGCCAAGCCCGTTCCCATGGCTGTCGGTTCCGTCTGACGAATCAAGTAGACACGGGACATTCAAGGGTAAATACTTGTTAATCCATTCATGCCGCGTCCACTAATTTAGATGACGAGATACATTTGGCTACCCTTAAGAGAGCTTCATAGTTAACTCCCCCGTTTACCCGCACTTGGTTGATTTCTTCACTTTGAATTCATAGGCACTGGGCAGAGTAAATCATCATTGCGTTGAATACAGTCCGCAAGACATCGCAAATCGCGTTTGTTTTAATCTAAACCCAGCCCGGATTGCCCCATTGTCTCTAGACGAGTCTTACTAAGCCTTTGTGTCTAATAGTATCTGTCTGTCATTAAGTGTGTCCGCGGATACGTTGCCTATCATAATTAGACATCTCTGTTCACTCGGATGGGTTTGTGTTGTGAAGTTGTTTTTTGGACTGAGCAAGGCCAATGGGAGCTATTTATTAGGCCGACAAACCGATGGCAAGAAACTCCTGGGTATATACGCTGAGGCATGAGCGATATACCCGCTCATAAGGGAGCGTATATACGCTCAAACCTCCACGTATATAACGCCTGCATCTCCCAGTGTAGCTCAAATGTTGTCTGGCCAATTTTCCGGGAATTAATTCAAATTAGGCTTTGCGTTTACTAATAGTATTGCCTAAAACTTATAGATACCTTCGACTCATTGTAGCATATATACGCAGCCATATGGAGTCGTAATACGCTCTTGTTCGCGATATACGCTCCCATATCTCGTATATACGTCGATGATTGCGTATATATTTTCCAAAAACTCGACAATATTTTTGATTTCCTCCGTATTTTATTCGTGATTCCCTTGATTCGACGCCACCTAGACACCCTGCTGCTTCCAGTGCAAGGTTTCTAGAACTGTTCTTAGAAGGCTCCACGTAATTTCCGGAGTATTTTTCTAATTATTCATGTATTTTCTGCGTATTCTGCAGTATTTAAACATATGGCAATAATCATAGAAATCCATAGAAAAATCATGAATATTAAAAATACTTGGCGGATTCCCAGACATACTATGTGACGAACATGATTGGAAACAAAAAGCATGAGAATCGCCCAGCCGAAACTGTTTCCGAAAACCCTTGGTTTATCCGAGAACACAGGGAAAGAAAATATTGTTTTGCCCTTGAAATTGGTGACTTTGCTCAAAATTAGTTCCGTTACCCCGAGCTGGAATTAGCAGTTCTTGTTTTCGCCTATCGGTGCGGAAAGGCCCCT
>SNQN01001780.1:60258-86960 GCA_008642245.1 Bassia scoparia | reverse complement strand
ATTGAATTCCGGTCTTGATTAAGCAATATGTACAAGTATGATAGAATATGTACAAACGAAACATGAAAAAAACAAAYGTTAGTAAGCATGATAATATACATGTGTGTCCTTCTCACCTTGTCACTGCGAATAAGCAAATTGTTAGAGCAAAACTAAAAGGAAACGTCCTTTTGATTGAATTGCTAATCGAGACAAGTAAACACGTTAGTATTGACAATAACAATATTTATAATAATAAATTGTGACAAGATGATGATAAATGAATTTGAAAACGTGAAAAACAGTCCTACATATTTACATGAAATGATTGAAGAGTCGGTTTCTACATTGCGTTAGTTAAATTGAAACTCGCAATAATAATTAGTCAAATTAAAAGTGTCAAAAGGAATTAAAAAGAGTCAAAAAGAGATGTCTTAGGTGAGTAATCTCAGAGTTATACCTTGATTTCGCTCGTTGGATCGAAACAGAATTGATYCTAGAACTCAAGAATGTATGTGTTTTGAGTGTATGAGAGTGTGAGAGTGTGAAAACGCAAGTTTAGGGACGTGTAAGTTGAATAGACGTGTGTCTGTTCGTGGTCTCGAAATGAGCAAAGGCACGTATTTATAGGCACGAGGAGGGGAAAATCGAGCGTATATACGCAGGAGACCTGCGTATATATGTAGGCTCTGCGTATATACGTAGGAGACCTGCGTATATACACAGGCTCTGCGTATATACGCTGCCTAGGAGCGTAAATACGCAAGCCCTAGGTATATATGCTCGATTATTCTATGCGTATTCTGTGATTTCCTCCGATCTTATTTCGGGATTTGCCTTGATTCGACGCACCTAGACACCCTTGCTCCCCAAGCAAGGAGTTCTAGAGTGTTCTAGAAGGTTCCACGTATTTCCAGGGTATTTTTTGTGTATTTTGTATTTTTTTTGTATTTTCTGCGTATAAGAATTTATAAAAATCATAGAAAAATATAGAAAAATCAGAAAAATAATCTAAAAATACTGGTGAGCCTAAGAAATGTGTTGAAGAGTGTGATGAAAAGTAGGAATCAAGAGAATCACTAGTATAAGTTATTTTAAAAAACCTTTAAAAATAGAAAAGAAAACCTAAAAATAGAAATAATAAAAATAAATAAAAAAAAATATTTTGCCCCTTTATTTGTCCTTTGCTCAATAGTTCCGAGTATGACCTCACGTATTCCAACTTTTGTGAGTTCAAAGCATCTTTTCTAAGTCGAAACAATCGCGAGACGCGGTATGTTTCATCACTGATTACCCTTGGGGAGACACTTTTAGGTGTCTACAATTACAAAAGAGATTATAACACAATTTAGTACTGAAAATAACAGAAAATATTTATTTTAGAAAAAATAAAATAATTTTAGCATTTATAAATTGTAGAACCAAATATAGTGTATGAGGCAAAAGATCTAACTGTTCTCACACTAGAACATTGGTCGTTCTCTTATGACACTTGAAATGTTGGTTGATGCAAAATGATAAGGAAACCACTAAAGGGTATTACATTGAAGGGAATAGTTGATGAAGAAGATGACATATCCACGATGGCTAAGCGCTTTGAGAAACACTTCAGGAACCAGAGAAAGAACATGAAGGGTAAGGATTTTAAGGCTAACTCTTCTAATGCAAGGTGTTTCAATTGTGTTAAAGTGGGCTATGTCATCAAGGACTATCCCATGTGGAAGGGCAAGTGRAGACGCCCAAAAGTGTCTCCCCAAATTGAATAACGAATGAGAAAACGTACGACATCTCGAAATAAATTTGATTTTGGAACTCGCGACAAAGTCCATAAACCACATCCATTTACAAAAGTTTAATTAAAGTTGAGTTTGAAATCATACGCCGAGAGCACAATAATAGGCGGAAAGTATTTATTTTTATTTATTTTCTATTTTTAGGCTTTTTTATTTTTAGGATTTTTTAGAATATTTTCTATAGGTTATTTCTCTAATTTCCACTTTTAATTTTGTTCTTCTCGTTTTTCCTAGTTCGCCATTATTTTAGATTATTTAGATYATTTTTTTCTATGATTTTTAGAAGTTTTATAAAATTATTTTCAAAATTAAATGAATTTAGAAATTCCTAGAAAAATTCAAAAAATTCAGGAATTATCAGAAATATTTTAAAGAAATTAATCTTGTCCACTAAGTTTATCCAATAGTGAATAATGGTTAATCGGATGACAAATTAGATGCAAAAATACGGATATGAATTCCCGAACGAAAGATAGATATAAGTAGAATTGAGCACACGGATCGTTGACATGGCATGCCAAGTCATGCCACATCAACACCATCTGTATATATGGTTAGGATAACTGTTTATATGAATGGAGTGACCGTATATACGGTTCTTAGACCGTATATACGGTTGGTATCCGTATTCTTAATTCTAATTATCTATCTTATTCCAAAACGCCAATAAATACATGCTCTTGGTGCTTAATCGAAGATCAACGAAAATCAATATTCGATCAACGAATTCTCTTGTGCTCAAGGCGATTCAAAACTCTCCAAAATCTCTCTCACTCACAAATCCACTCACAAAAACWTAAATTACTCACAAAATCTAAGGTTCTCAAATCCGTCGTTACTTTTGGAGTCGTTTCTTTGCGAATCTAGGTACAAATTTCGAGGCTATTCAATCAAACTTTCTCTTTTCTTTTTATTATGACACTTTCGCTTTTGAATTTCAATCATGTAAATTTGTTAGTTTTCAATCGTTTTTGCCGTATCGCAATTGTTTTAATCATAATTGTCAATGCTAACAATTTCATTTGTTGTGATAAGCGATTCAATTGGAAGAAAAGTTTTGAAACACTAACCTTTGTTTTTTTTGTCTTGATAGCGATACAAGGTAAGGCGAGTTGTTGTAGCTATATCTAGTTGTGAGCAATCAAGCGATAAGTGACGTGCTCACACGGGAAGTTGAAAGCCAACAACTACCGATTTATTACGCGAGTAAATCTCTCTTATATGAAAAAACCAAGTATTCCTCACTTGAGAAATTAGTATTGGCCCTTGTCACGACATCTAAGAAGCTAAGGCATTACTTTGAAACCCATCCAATTGTTATTATGACTAACTATTCTGTGAAAGCGGTATTAAGGAAGGTAGAGCTATCTAATTGGATTGCCAAGTGGGAAATAGCCCTTACAGCTACGACATCAGGTATCACCCTAAAACAAATATTAAGTCTAAGGCATTGGCAGACTTTGTGGCTGACTTCAGTTCCGACCTAAAACAAAAGGCAMAATCAAAAGCTAGACTGGTAATCCAAGTAACAAGTAACGACACTTAWGATCCATATGTAGATGACTCATCTAACTTTAGAGGGGCAAGTCTAGGTGTAGTCCTAAAGTCGCCACAAGGGTATAAGATAGTCCAATCCATTACTTGCGATTTCAAGSTTACTAACAATGAAGCATAATGTGAAGTTTAATTTTAGGTATGACCCTACCTAAAGATCTAGGTGCAACAGGTTTGAACGTGTAATATGACAGCCAGCTCATAGCCAACCAGCCAAACGGAGAATTTGTAGCTAAAGATTCTAAAATGACAGCTTAATTACTTGGAAGTCGCCAAAGCTAAAGCAGCCGAATTCATCGTTCAAGATAACACAAATACCAAGAGACTAGAACTCCCAAGTGGACACTCTATCCAACCTGGGTTCAGCAATCAGGAAGTCCAAGTTCACGTCAAATCCTCTAGGACACATGCCAAGCCTAGATTTCTCAAAGAGAGAACCTGTCATGAACACGTCAAGAACAAAGACCAATAGTTGGACATTTCCAATATTYAACTACTTGCAACACGATACCTGAAGGAAAATTGGAAAACAAGAAGATGAGATTCAAAGCATCCCGCTATATAGTGATACACTGAGTACTGTTCAAGAAGACAACCAGAGGGTTGCTACAAAGGTGTCTAAGTGAAGTAGAATGGCCCAAAGTATTGCAAAAGTTCCACGAGGTAGACTTTGGAGCACATGTAGCTAGGAGATCACTAGTTAACAAGATACTCACCTAGGCGTACTATCAGCCCACAATTAGAGAAGCCGCATACGACTACGTATGTAAATGTCCTAGCTGTAGAAAACACGCAAACATGACGCACAAGCCAACAGAACAGCTGCACCCTACCATGACTCCATGGCCCTTCATGAGATAGGGTATGGACATAGTAGGAAAGATGCCATTAGCTTTAGGTTAAAGGGTATACAAGTTGGCAATGACCGACTATTTTTCAAAGTGGATAGAAGTTGAAGCCTACAARCAAATACGAGACAAAGTAGTAGTCCGCTTCACCTGAACCAACATCATCTGCAGGTTCGGAATCCCATCAGATATCGTGTGTAATAATGGTTCCCTATTCATATGTGACAAAACTCGTAGCTTTTGCCAGGAGTGGAACATTACACTTACCATGTTCAAACCTAGATACCCCTAAGCCAAAAGACAAGCAGAGTCTAACAACAAAACTATCATTAGTTGTATCAAGCGGAGGGTTAAGTCTAAAACAGGCAACTGGGCAAAAGTGTTGCCAAGAATACTTTGGGCAAACATAATGATAACTAAGACAACTACAAGACACACCTCATTTTCTATAGTCTATGAATGCGAAGCTGTGTTACTAGTTGAAGTAGCCACACCTACATCCAGGTACGACATGATCTCACCAGAAGAGAACAACATAGAGCTAGCCAGAGACCTAGAGTACGGGCGCCGGGGCCTCACCGGGCCGGACTGGGTCCGATCCCTCTTCCTCGGGGGGTACAATTTAAGGGCGGCTTAGTTTGTTTGCTAGAATTAAATTCTTGCTTTTGCATATTGTGAGTATGCCTGGAGTTGTGTGTTTATATTCAAAATGAGTAAAGGAATTCGCCACCACACTTCTTTTGGGAAGCTGCGAAACCCATTTTAAGCCTTTCCTATAATTGCATCAAGCAAGGCGAAGGACTCCATGTTTGGTAGTGCACCAAAGGTCTGTATTAGGGGACAAGGGTAATGGTGAAGTAGTGCACAACACCCCCCACATCTAGCGGCCTCTACTCAGGTATTGCGAGTTCATTGTCCAATAGTCAACAACAAACAGTTTTCCGTTTTAAATCCTAAGCATGCAAAATTACTAGGCAGGTTGCTTAACAAAATACTATGCACATAGTGTCTTGTTTGTTGTGGCATGTGTTTGTTTTCCGTATTCRAGGAGCCTAATGCCGGTTGTCCATAGTTATCTTATTAGGCATGAAAAACGAAATTTACAGTTCTATGTTAAAGCATATTATATGTGTGAGACAAGAATGCAAGCAACTCATACGAGGAATTGAAAGTTATGCCTTAAGGTTGCTTTTAATTTGAATTGACAAGTTGTTTGTTAATCAATATTACAAGCAATTTACATAGAAAGTCTAATTTCTAAACAAGCATGTAATAGGGGGTTTAGGTTGAGACGTTGGCCTCAAACCTACCTCATAACACAATGTCGAAACCCAAGGATGTAGCTTCAGACCCTTAGGAACCCTTGTCGAACCTTTAGAACCCTTGAAAACCTCTTAGATCTGTTGCAAAAGAGTTCTTGAATATCTTTTTATGTGTTTGAATGTATTTGAGTGTGTTTGAATGTGTTTTTGAGAGAGAATGAGAGTGAGAGAGGGTTTGACGAGTGAGAGAGAGAGAGAGAGAGAGAGAGAGAGAGACAGAGAGAGAGAGAGAGAATCGCCCAAAGACTTCAAAGTCGGAAAAGAGAAGTCGTCCAAATGAATTATGGATTCCCTATTTATAGGTAAGGGTCGAAATGAGCCAAAAAAGGTAAGTTTTGCGTGTAATTACGCCCAAAACTAGGCGTAATTGCGCCCAAAGCTAGGCGTAATTGCGCCCAACACCTCCCGTATTTTGGCCGATTTGCCTTGCCTCGAATAGCGTGATTGCAATGAAATAAAATATTAACATAATCATATAAAATATGTACGTGATTTTATATGATTACGGCTGTTATTATTGCGATTATGGCTGTTTTTATTGCGATCTTDGGGATATTTAGCGGATTGCTTTACCACGAATAGTGAGATCGTAATGAAATTAAATCGAGATAAATTCATATAAAATATGTGCGCGATTTTATATGATTTCAGATGATTTTATTGCGATGCTTGGGATATTTGGATTCCTCAGGAAGCTTTTCTCGAGGCAAAATATCCCGGGATGGCCCGCTATGCTCGGTTTGCATTTTTTTAAAGAAATTCGTAAATATTAAACCATAAATCTAAAAATTATGGAAAAAATATGTAAAAGTTCCTTGTGAAAATTAGTGTGTTGTGTTAAAATTTCGTGAATTTTGGCATTGTTTTCATAATTTAATTAATTATCGCAAAATTAATTAAATTGTCGAAAATTTCAAAAATTGCCAAAACTGCTTAGAAACATTCAGAAAAATCTGAAAATTTCTAGAAAAATGTTTCATAATAATTTAAAATTTTTTGAAAATTAAAACTTYCTTTTTGAGATGCTAAATACTTAGGAGAGGTGTTSGGTACAAGGGAATTTGTCTTTTTTAGGGCTTGTCAGGGTCCTAGGTCTCTCGATTTGACTTGTGTGTTGCGAGGGGTGTCTTATCATCGACCGTTTTAGGCTAGGGATAAATGTAGGTATTTACAGAAGCCCCCACTTTGGATGAGTTTGCAGAGAGTAAAATCTCGTAAAACGAAAGCCAAAGTACCAGGTACGTGCAAAACAAATGCATTAGTTTTACCTGCACCTGCGGTTGTATGTTACTTGCTTGCTTGCCGCTGTTGCTAATTTGTTTGCTTACGTTTCCACCTATGGTTCTGATTCCAACGGGGTTTTGTGCTTTTGCCTATGGTGCTGATTCCACTAGCGATCTTTGAGAGAGTTTCCACCTATGGATCTGATTCCACTGGGGATTCTTCTGCTAATAGGTTGTCAGCCTCGATACTTTTGTTAGTACTTCTTGGGGAGCTTCTATCTCAATGTCCACTCCGATGCCTCAGTTAGGACATCATGAGGAATTGTTGCGGTGTCCATGTCGGTGCTTCCGTCTGGACTCCTTTGTGGAAGATGAATGGTGTCCGTATTGAGGCTTCCGTTTGGACTTAGTGCTTTCTTGATCTATTTTATCCTATCTGGCTAGTCGTTCGAGAATATTAATATAATGGTAACGCAGCGTATAGCCACGATCGCGTATAGCAAATGTCTTTTTGCTGGTGCGCACTTGATTTACTGTATCTCATCTCGGCTAGTCATCCGGGAGAACTAAAATGGAGGTAACGTTGCGTATAGCCACGATCGCATATAGCGAATGTCTTTTTGCTGGTGTGTGCTTGATCTACTTTGTCCCATCTCGGCTAGTCGTTCGGGAGAATGAAAATGGAGGTAATATCGCGTATAGCCACGATTGCGTATAGCAATGTCTTATTGTAAAGGCTTGCATTGCGTATACACAATCGGGCTAACACTTGTCACCTGCAAGGATGATGCAACTTTGATTGGGAAATGTGCGCTTTGACTTTGGTCTACTTTTGATCTTCGCTTGATTGTGGCTATTGCTTCGTTGTAACTTTTCATTCGCTTACGGCTTGTCGTAGCTCCGTGGGTGTATTTTTGTAGCAATTCGATGACTTTCGGGCCGATTTTGCTTGCTTAGGGYCATTTTTGTCATTGTGCATGATTTTTAAAGTTGGTTGGAATTCCCAGGGAGTACCAACGACATTTGAATGCAACGGGCTTCGCGCATACACAAGTGGGCCCACGGGAAATTTCTTGGGAAACGAGCKYAAATAGCACGAAATTGGGCGCAATTACGCCCAGTATTTCGGCCTCTTTGGCTAAAATTCGTGGCTTTTAAAGCCACTTTGCTTCTTTTTTTGCTTTGTCTTTTGCTTTGTTTGTTGCAAACTGTGTCTAAACTCCATTATTGCCCCTTGGAATTGCTTGGAAATGTCTCTTTTTCTCATGAAATCCGAAATTCAAGTAAGTTTACTACTCCAAACTTGAAATTCACTTGTAAATTGCAATTTAATACTCAAAATCATGCCATTTGAATATGCCTTGTCAATTTTTGCAATTGAATTGGGGCTTTCTCCCTTGCTTGTGCATGCTTGAAATTGTTGAATGCTTTGGATTATTCATGCTTATGTGAGTCTTTTGCAACTTGTTTCATAAAATTTGGTGCAAATTTAAATGCGTTATGCCATTGTAAGCTTACTACTTGAAGAAGATGATGAATAGTAGCTTGCCATGCCCATGTCTTGTTGAATTATGTATATACCTTGTTTAATCTTGCTTTTTGATGATAGAATAAACTTTTCCATGCCTATTCGCAACAATGTGAATGCTCATGTATGATTTCACTATTCTAAGTAGCTGAAAGCTTGAAAAAGTACATGTTAATGCTGATTMCTTGCTAAATTGGGGATTATGGCGTATGAGTGAGTGTATATGTAGACACCTGAAAATGTGTCTCCCCAAATGAGTAATCCGTGATGAAACATACCGCGTCTCGCGTTTGTTTCGACTCAGAAAAGATGCTTTGAACTCATTAGAAATACGTGAGTCGTACTCGGAATTATTGAGCAAAGGTCACTTACAAGGCAAACATGTTTTCTTTCGTGTTTTCTCGATAAACTCAAAGGTTTTCAAAGGTTTCAAACAAGTCACGCTGGCGATTCTCGTGCTTTTTGTTTCCATCATGTGCGTCACATTTTCTGAATCCGCCAATATTTTTAAATTATTTTCTGATTTTCTATGATTTCTATGAATTTTGCAATGTTTAAATACGCAGAAAATACGTGAATAATAGAAAAATACTCCGGAAATACGTGGAACCTTCTAGAACATTCTAGAAATCCTTGCTTGGAGAGCAAGGGTGTCTAGGTGCGTCGAATCAAGGGAAATCACGAATAAAATCGGAGGAAATCGAAATATTCGAGGTTTTAGAAAGAATATACGAAATCAGTGAGCGTATATACGCAGATGCTGAGCGTATATACGCTCACAGGAGCGTATATACGCTCCACATCCAGCGTATATACGCTCACCCATACACACGAATTTGCCAAAAAATCATGCAAATTGAGAAGCGTATATACGCTGGGAATGAGCGTATATACGCTCCTCACCTGCGTATATACGCTCATCCTCAGCGTATATACGCAGGTGTTTCTTGCCTCGTTTTTGCCTCGTGCCTATAAATACTTGCTTGCCTTGCTCAGTCCGGGGACGCACATTCACGACTCAGACACAGCTTCACAACTTCACACTTCACAGACACGAGTCACGAGACACATCTATACACTCTTAAACACTCAAAACACATTCGATTTCGATTCAAAGCATCGATTCTCTTCGAATCAACAAGCGAAATAAGGGTATAAATCTGAGATTACTCACCAAAAACCTTTCTTTCACTCTTTTCAATTCCTTTGTCTTCTTAATTTGATAACCATTATTTTGAGTTTTAATTCAATTAAAGCAATGTAGAAACTCACTTGTTAATGGTTTCATGTAAATATGTAGGTTTTTCTTAATTTTCATTGTTTCCATGGTTTTTCTTGGTTTTCATTATTATACATATTGTTATTGTCAATACTAACGCGTTTGTTTGTCTCAACTAGCAATTCAATCGAAAGGCGACTCCTTTGAGTTTTTTATTCTAACAATTGATTGTTTGCAGTGACAGGTGAGGAGGACACACATACATATTATTATGCCTTACTAACCTTTGTTTTCATGTCTCGATTGTATATATATATTCAATCACACTTGTATATATTGCTTAAACAAGACCGGAATTTAATCGTTTGTCACATTAAAGTCGATAATCATGGACGACCGGTTTTTCTAAGCACCTTATTAACATTGACTAACAATCAAGTGATCGCTTTGTCCATTGTAGAAGTCTTGGTTTGTATATAATAGCAACCCACCTAGTAATCAATGCACTCTCAAAGTCAAATCAATAGGCTCTTTTGAATTCAATTGTTATGATTATGGAACTACAATGAGACCGAGTAGAGGCCGCTACATGCGGGCGAATTGGGTTACAGATCTGATTCGTACCATGTCCCCGAATCCACGACTGGTTACTTGATTGGACGTGGGCCATTAATTTGGCACCAATGTTTCGGGCGTCCGTGAATAACCTATATAGGCACGGGGCGATCCCCTCAATTCGACGACACACCCCAACGCATTCACATGCGGATTCATGGCTCAACTCCATGACACTGAAGCTGAGGTCAACGCCCCTGCCTAAGGCGGGCGAAGCCCTACAGTTTTGGCGACTTCACTGGGGACAATCACCATTTGGTGAGGACAGACTTGAAAGTCTCGTAGTTCCATATTCATAATCAATTGAATTTTGCTTGTGACCCTTCGAATAGGGTCATGTCCTAGGCACCTTGGTCTCAATATGGGCATGTTCTATGCTCGAGACCACCTTAGGGGGATTTTATCTTGGTTGCATGTGGTTAATTGATCACATGGCTAAGGTAAGTCCTATCCCGCCCATGCCGCGTATGCACGTGTTACTAGATGCGTGTATATAAGGGTATCTCGGCCATACATCACCAATGTTGTGGTGGTGAAATTGGACCCAGCTCTACTCTTAGGCATGGTACACTATCAGACTTAACCAAGCCGACCTATAGTTCACTTAGATCCTGACCTTAAGTGAATAAATTGGATTTGTGTTTCAATCAATGTGCTTGTTAACTTGTGACTCTTTGTTCAGTCCAATTTCTTAACTAAGCCCAGTTCCTTAATCTATGGTTTTTGTTCAAGACATGAAGTTTGTTGATCCATTAGGCCATTCCAATCCAATTCAATTTCAAACTCCATTCGACCTAGAGTCTGACTTAGGTTCGATTCCAATCCAAGAGTCTTAAGCCTGACTTAGATTCGACCTTTTGAGCCTTAAATCTGAATTAGGTTCAATCAATTCCAATTCAAAACCTTAAATCTGAATAGGTTCAATTCAATTCCAATTCAAGAACCTTAAGTCTGAATTAGGTTCAATTCAATTTCAACCCAAGGGCCTTAAATCTGAATTAGGTTCACTTCAACTTCAATCCAAGAACCTTAAAACTGAACTAGGTTCGATCATAGACTCAACCTTAGGCCCATTCAATTTCAAGCGGCTCGTAGGTCTAAGAGGTCCTTAATTCTGAAATAGACCCATCTTGGTTTGAATCTTTCTCGAGTCTAGCACCTTAAATCAAATTTAGGTCTAGCCCATTCATGTCTACTTTCGAGTTCAGTTCCTTAAGTCCAGAACCTCAAGACTGAGTTAGGTTTGTTCTTAAGAGTTTTCAATCTTTTGTTTCTGGGTTCTAAAGTGTAATTTCTTGATTTCAGCAAGATAGCAAAGATTCGCAACTTGTCTCTGGGGCCCAGAAGAGTAACAAGAAGCCAAACCCGACGCGTCCTCGATCAACAAGACACTTCCATGGCAAACATCAGAACAACAGCTTAACGCTATTCTAGAAAAGCTTGAGTTTGTGAACTCTCGCCTTGATGCCCAAGAAAGAGCATTGGGGAGCTGAAAGAAAAGAGGACCCAGAAAAAACCTCTCGAGTCTGACGGGGAGGAGAAGACGATGCTGAAAACCACTTCCTCCTCCAAAGACTGAGACGGAAAAAGGGTGGAGCAACTAGAAGATTGGTCAAGAGAATGCCGAAAATTCAGTTCAAGGGCCTCGTGTTGCTAATTATGAGATTAAGGGCCAGCTTCCTAAGAAGTTGTCATCACTGATTTGCCCAAGTTCAAGGAACTGAAGACCCAGAAGACCACCTCCGCACTTTCAACATCTCAATGTCCTTAAAGGAATGGCAAGGAGCTATTCACTTCGGTGTCCCTATTACTTTGGACACTCATCCATCCAGGTGGTTCAAGACCCTGAATCCAGCCAAGCTCGATGATTGGAATATATCAACACGAATTCCTAAAGCAGTACAGGTACAATTCCCAACTCCTGTTGGTCTCCGTGAACTAGAGGCCACAAGCAAGGTGAAGAGAAAATTTCTCTACTTTCCTTAATAGGTGGAGGGAGAAAGCCGCTCAAATGACCAATCGACCGAATGAGGAAGATCAAGTCCGCATGGTCATCAAGAACCTTCAGCCCAAGTATCGAGAGCCACTCAAGTTTCAACCCATTGATTCGTTTCTGGGCTCTACAAGTTGGCCTCCTAGTTGAAGATGTTCAAGCCCAGAAGTCTAAGGAAACGGTGGGGCTTAACAAGAAAGGTGGCTCCTCTTTTTCCAACACTGATCAAGTCAGCCACATTACCAATGACAACTCTTCTAACCATCCTGGCTCTTTCAACAACAGGCCTCGAGGACCACCAAGGACATTTTTCCAATTGGTATGACTTATGAGCAGGCCTTTGATAGACTAACTGCAAAAGGTGCACTTCTCCTATTGGACCCACTCCAGACCCTTCAGATGATAAGAAATCTAGGAATTGAATCCCAATGCCTATTGCAAGTTCCACCAAGGAAGGGGTCACACCACTGAGATTGCATCGTTTTGAAGCACAGGATTCAAGACATGGTTGAAGATGGTCGCCTCCCAGTCCCTCCAGCGCGAAGGATAAGATCAACATCCAAACAAACCCACTTGCTAAACCATGAGTCACCCCAAGGCGTGGTTAACGATCCATGCGTCTTCTCCAGATGAGTCATAGAGTCCTAGTCCTAGCTATGTCCCTTTCAATTCCTGTCTTTTGAGTCTATGTAGTCTTCTAAAGAAATAAGCCTTGTATGTTCAAGTTTTCTTTCATCAATAAAATGATTCATTTGTTTTGCAAGATTATTTTCTAATTCTATGCAAGTCTCAAACTCATTGGCCACAATTGGTTTAATCTAATGCTGATTCAATTATTTAATTTGAACAATGCCCCAGAGAGGCCTTCTTTCACAGCTCCACAAAATGACCCTCCCTTCCATTCCCTTTGTCACATCAAATCAAAATCCCTGCAACCTTTTGAGCCACAAACACTATCAATTAGCCTATCTTTCTTTCATCACTCACATCTACCTAACCCTTTGGACCAAACGGTGCGTAGGAAAGACACGTGCAAAAGAAAGAAAAGAAAAAAAAGTAAAATGGGCAAAAAGAAAAAGCAAAAATCAAAGTTCAATGCCAGTCATCACAAATAAATCAATTTCAAAATCCCAAGTTCAAATCCCAATTCAAACAAAAAGCAAGATCCAAAAAGCACACTGCGCACCGTGGGTTCACTTCATCATCATCAAGCCTTTTCAACCCTCAAACCACAGCCTCACATTACAACCAAAAGCCCTCTCACACGAGCATTGTCCAATCATCAACACAGAACTACGTTGGTTGATTCCGTAAGATACGTAGGAAGCCTCTTCTCGAGGTTCGACCGCATCAGCATTAACATTAAATCGTTTGAGGCCTTTTGAGTGCTTTGACTTGCTAAGAATTCGATAATGGTTTGCAGTCTAAACCTTACATAGACTCATGTTTGAACCAACATCATTAGCCAACCCAGCATCTAGCCACATCTTTGACCCTTAGCCACAAATTTGACCCTTTTTATTTCTCGAACCATAGCTCATTCTTTGGTCACCTTCAAGGACTCATTGACTCAATCCCAAAGAAGTAAAGCCACTTGACCTTTTGGTTAGTACATCTTGTTGGGGAACTCATCCATACAATCTATCCACCTTCCCTATGTTGACTCTAAGTCGTAAACCACGTTGTCTCAAAGTCTCGCTGGGGGCTCTTTGTCATCATGGCCCTTAATTTCCAGTTGGGGGCTTCTGTCTCCTAAGGCCCTATTACGTGTTCAAGTCTTTTGCTATCAAGTGGAAATCCTGAAAAGTCGCTTTTGGACCCTGTCTCTTTCCAATCAAAGTCACTGTCTCGCCAATGTTAAGTCAAGTCTCGTCCAAATGTCACCTTTCTCTAAGTCACTCTTCAAATGACACTCTTCAATCGGCACTCGGTACTAGGATTAGACTCTAGTATCATCCTTTCATGTCTAGAACCAGACTTAGACTGGACTCTTTCAAATTCAAAGTCACTTTCAAATCATGTCTAGAATCAGACCTAGACAAGTCACTTTCAAATCATGTCTAGAATCAGACCTAGACAAGTCACTTTCAAATCATGTCTAGAATCAGACCTAGACAAGCCACTTTCAACTCATGTCTTAGAACCAGACCTAGACTGGACTCTTTCAAATTCAAAGGTCATTCAAAATCATGTCTAGAATCAGACCTAGACAAGTCACTTTCAAATCATGTCTAGAATCAGACCTAGCAGTCCATTCAAATCATGTCTAGAATCAGACCTAGACAAGACACTCTCAAATCATGTCTAGAACCAGACCTAGACTGGACTCTTTCAAATTCAAAGGCTCATTCAAATCATGTCTAAATCAGACCTAGACAAGTCACTTTCAAATCATGTCTAGAATCAGACCTAGACAAGACACTTTCAAATCATGTCTTGAACCAGACCTAGACAAAGCCACTTTCAATGACTCTCTCAAACCATGTCTAAAACCAGACCTAGACGAGCCACTTTCAATGACTCTCTCAAACCATGTCTAAAACCAGACCTAGACAAGCCACTTTCAATGACTCTCTCAAACCATGTCTAAAACCAGACCTAGACAAGCCACTTTCAAAGACTCTCTCAAATCACGTCTAAAACCAGACCTAGACAAAGACTCTTTCAAAAATCAAAGACTCTCTCAAATCTTGTCTACAACCAGACCTAGACAAAGACTCTCTCAATCTTGTCTAAAACCAGACCTAGACAAAGACTCTTTCAAAATCAAAGACTCCTTCAATGACCCTCTCAATTCATGTCTAGAACCAGACTAAACAAGGCCCTTTCAAATCAATGACTCTTTCAAACTATGTCTAGAACCAGACCTAGACAAGACCCTTCCAAATTCAAAGACTCTTTGACTCCTCCCTTTTTCAATCTCAAGGTCACAATTACAAGTCAACATTGCATGCAAATTTCGCTAGACATAAAACAGACCTATGTCGTCACCAAGGTAGTCCTTAATCCTGAATTAGGGCTATCGTTTTCAAGTCAATGCTCATTTCTTCGGAAAGCATGGGACGACCTGCATTTCTCCCAGTCAGCCAAACGGGAAATGACTGCTCAAGGACTCAGACACATACAAGCACATCGAACCGCATGGGACACGGCTACAGGTAAAACTAACCTTTGTTTTGCAGGTACCGGCGAAAAAGGGTAACTCAAGGGCAGAACGTCTTGAGCTGCTCTCGTCCCGAATCGAATACTTTGACTTTCGTCTATGTGACTTACGTCTCTCAGACTCAGTCAAAGTGGGGCTTCTGTAACACCTGAAAATGTGTCTCCCCAAATGAGTAATCCGTGATGAAAACATACCGCGTCTCGCGTTTGTTTCGACTCAGAAAAGATGCTTTGAACTCACGAAAGTAGAAATACGTGAGGTTCCTCGGAATTATTGAGCAAAGTCACTTACAAGGCAAACATGTTTTCTTTCGGTTTTCTCGATAAACTCAAAGTTTTCAAAGGTTTTCAAACAAGTCACGCTGGCGATTTCGTGCTTTTTGTTTTCCATCATGTGGTCACATTTTCATGAATCCGCCAATATTTTAAATTATTTTTCTGATTTTTCTATGATTTTCTATGAATTTTGCAATGTTTATACGCAGAATACGCAGAAAATACGTGAATAATTAGAAAAATACTCCGGAAATACGTGGAACCTTCTAGAAAATTCTAGAAATCCTGCTTGGAGAGCAAGGTGTCTAGGTGCGTCGAATCAAGGGAAATCACGAATAAAATCGAGAAATCGAAATATTTCGAGGTTTTTAGAAAGAATATACGAAATCAGTGAGCGTATATACGCAGATGCTGAGCGTATATACGCTCACCAGGAGCGTATATACGCTCCACATCCAGCGTATATACGCTCACCCATAACACGAATTTGCCAAAAAATCATGCAAATTGAGAAGCATATACGCTGGAAGATGAGCGTATATACGCTCCTCACCTGCGTATATACGCTCATCCTCAGCGTATATACGCAGGTTTCTTGCCTCGTTTTTGCCTCGTGCCTATAAATACTTGCTTGCCTTCTCATCCGGGGACGCACAATTCACGACTCAGACACAGCTTCACAACTTCACACTTCACAGACACGAGTCACGAGACACATCTATACACTCTCAAAACACTCAAAACACATTCGATTTTCGATTCAAAGCATCGATTCTCTTCGAATCAACAAGCGAAATAAGGGTATAAATCTGAGATTACTCACCAAAAACTTTCTTTCACTCTTTTTCAATTCCTTTTGTCTCTCTAATTTGATTAACCATTATTTTGAGTTTATAATTCAATTAAAGCAATGTAGAAACTCACTTGTTAATGTTCATGTAAATATGTAGGTTTTCTTAATATTTTCATTGTCCATGGTTTTTCTTGGTTTCATTATTATACATATTTTATTGTCAATACTAACGCGTTTGTTTGTCTCAACTAGCAATTCAATCGAAAGGCGACTCCTTGATTTTTATTCTAACAATTTGATTGTTTGCAGTGACAAGGTGAGGAGGACACACATACATATTATTATGCCTTACTAACCTTTGTTTTTCATGTCTCGATTGTATATATATATTCAATTACACTTGTATATATTGCTTAAACAAGACCGGAATTTAATCGTTGTCACATTAAAATCAGATAATCATGGACGACCGTTTTTCTAAGCACCTTATTAACATTGACTAACAATCAAGTGATCGCTTTGTCCATTGTAGAAGTCTTGGTTTGTATATAATAGCAACCCACCTAGTAATCAATGCACTCTCAAAGTCAAATCAATAGGCTCTTTTGAATTCAATTGTTATGATTTATGAACTACAATGAGACCGAGTAGAGGCCGCTACATGCGGCGAATTGGGTTACAGATCTGATTCGTACCATGTCCCCGAATCCACGACTGGTTACTTGATTGGACGTGGGGCCATTAATTTGGCACCAATGTTCGGGCGTCCGTGAATAACCTATAGGCACGGTGGCGATCCCCTCAATTCGACGACACACCCAACGCGTTCACATGCGGATTCCATGGCTCAACTTCATGACACTGAAGCTGAGGTCAACGCCCCTGCCTAAGGCAAAGGCAGGGCGAAGCCCTACAGTATACACCCTAAAATCCTTGATGAATATAAAATATTTGAGTGGAATTGTGCATTCCGTTAGTCATGTACACTCACTGGGGAGAAGAAGTGCTCTTTATCGCCCTTTAGTTGCTTGSCAATTGTTTCGATTACTAGGAAATCGTGCATTTCCTTCGACCATGGCTGTGTTGGTTAGCTGTAAGCCCCGGGAGGGCCCTTTATTTGTATGCCAGGTTCCTATTCTTAGTCGTTATGCTGCCCGTMTGTTTTCTGAATCTTTGCTCTATTCTGCTTATAGCATGCTAGTCTGAAGAGGAAAACAGGTGTGCAATTCTCGCCAGAGATGGAAGGTGACTGACTGGGACAACTCTGATTTGTGTTGCTTTCCCAATTACCACATTTCTATTCGTACGAGGAATGGACGGGTATGTTGCTTTCACCTGTCTGGTCACCTTTTGTATTGTTTCGTTTGCTAACTTTTGCGTCATCCCTTGTGCAGAGTGACTACCGTATTCGGACGTACAAAACCTCTCATACAGTCGGTGATCTGTTCCGTAGGGAGTTCTTTGAGCGTCGCAGAGGAGTATGGGATATCCTCGGCCGATGCGTCTTTCAGGATTTCATTCTCAACCTGACTAGTCAGTCATATTTGCTTGCTCCAAAGATCCCGGTGTTCGGCTTGATGGAGTGGTTTTGGGATACCAAGAACACCTTTCACTTCCCATGGGGGGAAATGGCTTTGACCCCCTATGACTTTGCTATGCTGACAAGGCTTGCTTTCACTGACAAGCTTGTCCCTTAAGATAACGAGATCAAGCTTTCTGATCCTCGTTTGGATGAGTGACTGGGTTCGATTGCTTCTCACATGTGAGCCAAGAGTGTAGACAACAGGGCATCGTAGAGCGTGCTAATGGAGGGCCTAGAGCTAGCAGGCACCACCGATGAGCAGTCAGCCAGGATTTTCATCCTGGTGATACTTTGCACAGCTTTGTGTCCTGATAAGGGAACAGGGAGCAGAGTTCAGCTCCGCTTTCTCACTATTCTTTGAGTTCGTGCAGCCGTCAGCTGGACGGTGCTGCAGTTCCTGCATTAGCCGGCTGTTGGAGAGTGGTCGAGGTAATTTTCTTTGATTTCTATTTCCTTGTTTGCATTTGATTTATTTCCGTTGGTTGACTTTGTTAGCTGTACTTGCAGTTTTGGGCTTACGAGTACTTTTTGCGCATGGGCTTGGTGCCTAGGTTGTCCCCCCGAGACACCCCAATGCACTCCATCTTGGACTGGTGGGCTCCAGCAGCCGAGGAGGATTTTCCGCCATTTGAATSCAGTTGAGGTGAGRTTCGTTGCCTTTTACTTGTAGGTTTTCTTTGAATGCCTGTGATTTTAACCACATCTTGCTGCAGGTTGAGTGGCGCCCATTGAGGCGAGTGAGGAACGCGAGGCCGAGGAGATTCGCTACAGTGGCCGAGCTCGCTAAAAGGCGATGCCTCTTTTGGGACCCTCAAGGGCCTGCCTAGTACCTCAGGGAGCGTGTGGTGAGGTAACATAGCCTTTCTAAGCCTGTAGTGCCTCGGGATCCTCCCGACACTATGATGGATGAGGATCTGCTGGTCACCACACTGTCCAATGACTTGTGTCATGGCGAGGTGGTGGAGTACTTACTCCTGCTTGGTGCCAAGGGTCAGGACGCCAATGAGCGTTTCATTGAGGAGCGACTAGCCCCTCGAGTTGAGCTAGTTGTCGAGGTATGAGTCTTGCTTATCCATACCTTTTCTTTGCATTTTCTTTCCGTTAGTTGTTCACTAACTTTGGCTTGGCTTGTGCAGCCTGATTACGACCTCATCCCCTTTGCTGACTTGAGGATTCATCCTAACTCGGACGAGTTCATTGAGCTTGCTCCTCCAACTGTTACAAACGCTCAGAACTCGATGCTCCCTAGAGTTGGTCAGGTAGGGGACGCTTTGTTTTCTTGACTTTGTCTTTACATGCCAACACTSATTCATGTGCAGACTTGCTTGACTTATGAAATAGATGCATCGGGAAAGCGTCATGAGGCTGCTGGGAGTGATAGATGCCTGGAGACCCTCTTATTGTCAACTGAGACACTCGGTAAGTGCACCTAATCTCATAGTTTCAATTCTTTGCAAGGTTAGGAACTCGTTCTTGACTTGAAGATCCTTTTGCAGGTTCATCAGGGCAACGAGGAGGATGTTGACGTCGACGGTGATGCACGGATAAGACCGGTTTCTAACCGGGGTGAAGCTTCGACCTCGTCGGGCACAAGTTTCGCGGGCAGTGCTTCAACTTCCCGTTCTCAGCTTGGACCTTCGACTTAGTTTACCGTACCAGAGACCTCTTCTGTAGTTTCTTTCCCTGATGAGTTGTTTGACGAGTCTGCCTTGCAGGTGCTAGTGTCACCTGGTTTTTCGACGTGTCGCGAGCAATAGATGTACRTGTCACCTYTAGGGAAGGGGGTGACCCTAGCTTTGTATTTGTTGATTTTAGGACTTGGCTTAGACCTACTTAAATTTATTTGTTGACTTTTTCTTAACTTGACTTGATTTGACTCGACCCTAGCTTATACTCGAGTGCTTGTGTAAATATGCTTAGACTTGTGTATGACTTTAGACATAGCTCCTTTTGTAATGCCGAGCTTTGATTACAACTTGCAAWACCCAACTTGCTAACTATATGCAATGCATGTATTTAAACTTCTAAGACGATGTCAACCGTTGATAAGTGCCAAAAATGGTCACATTTATGCACTTATTTCTTTCGTATTTTGTCCATTATGAGTGTTTTCGGCGATACATTTCACTAACCTTTTGGTTAGATTTCCACTTTGTTTAGTTTTTCAAAGCTTTGTTGGTTTTTAGTGGTTTTATAGGTTTTTCTATAGTTTTCTCTCCTTCTCTATCTTTGCACACTAAATTACAAGCTTTGTAAGTATTTTGCAAATTTCCTAGATGTTCACATGTTGTTTATAAGCTTTCCAACTTGTTGGTTTGCTTGTCGTGGTTGCTTTGGTTGAGCCTTAAGGCACTTGAACGTTTGCTCTAACATATTCTTCGAGCCATATATTTTTGTATACTTTGAATTTGCAGGTGCAAGTTTTTGTATTGGAAAGTAGACTCCGAGAGCTTTCCAACGGTATCTTACAAGCGGCAATCCGATCACCGACCAAGAAGTTATGGCCATTCGAAGTTGAGTAGTTCAACCTAAAGTTTGCACGCCCGTCGAGTTTTTGCCCGCACGTGTATGGTACGCGTCTGCAGGGATAACCTCTCATTCCAGAAGCATTTTTGAGCGGACGCGCCTCTCGAGGTTTGCATACGCGTCCGCACGCGCCTCTGRRCACGCGTGTGGCATGCACCCGCACAGCCCCCCTCACTTTCCAAAAGCTTTTMGGCYCYWACGCGCGTCCCAGGTCCGTCCGTGCCCCCGTCCGCGCTCCCGTCCGCGCCAGTAGCCTTTTCCAGTCGTGTTTTGGAGCGTGCGCGCATGTCCTGGGTCACACACGCCCCCGCACACGCGTCCCCCCCTCGCACGCGCGTCCTCATGAGCGTCCGCACGCGCCTACGTGGCTGCCTCTAGACGTTGACTTTGACCTGCTGACTTGACTTGGAAGATTTTTTMAAGCACATGTGTTAATTAGTAATGGAAAACTTGTAATTATGAGAGCTTGTATTTTGGACTTTGTATATATAGTTTGAGGAGAGAGAAACTAAGAGAGAGATTGGTAGTAGTAACATTTTAGAATAATTTTCAGATTTCGTTTGCATTCTTCTTCTTCAATCTCAATTAGAGAGTAGTAGTTCAAGCTTCAAGTTTTCCTCAATTTTGCCCTAGAATCATCATTTCTTGCTCAAATCTTATAATCGTTATATGCTTTTGACTTACATATCTTTGCTTAGATTTCAGTTTTATTGTTGTTTGCTATTAGTTTTGCTTGATTTTTAATTTTGTAAATTTTTGTGGGTATTCTTAATGCTTTTGCTTTTGAGTTCTTTTGTTACTAGATTGTTTCTAGTTGTYTTTGTGAAGGTTTTGATTGTAGTTTAGCTTGATTTGGAGTAGTATTGAGTAGTTTCTTTGATACCCTCTTTGTTGATACAATTCCTTGCTTTAATGGCTTCTTATTCATGGTTTTCCTTTATTTTTCATGTTATTCAACTTCTAAGCATGTTGTGTGATTAGCTTAGCAACTTAGGAGTGCTAGAAGTCCCTTCTATAATCATTTCAATGCCAAGATGATATAAATTGTTCTCTTTAATCACCATATTTGTCTTGATTTGTGATTTCTCAAACCTTATTGCTTGGGATTAGGCCACCCATTGTTTTTTAGGTTAGAGGTGCTTAATTTAACCCTATGCAAGGGATTGTGAGGATTGACTTGGGTATTGTTTTGATTCTTGATTGTTCAATTCTAGTAAGAGCTTGAGGGGACTTGGGTTTGAACTTGAATTGAGAGGGTTAGTTGACATGGGAAATGATATTAATCAAAATTCCAAACCATGATTACAATTACCCTTTTTGATTGGAGTAGAACACAAACTTTGATTGGCATTATCCTTTACTATAGAAGGTGACAACTAGTATCTCTTAGGTGATTTAGAAATTTTGATTTTCCAAAGCTTTGTTTCAAGTATTTCAATTAGCTAGTTTTCAATCAAAATTCCCTTTTCAAAGTTTGATTGCTTGCCAAAATAGATAAGTTCGGACTTAAACCCCTTTGATTCCTTCTCCGTGGATTGACCCCTTACTTGCTACTATACTTGTGTATAGCTAGTAGTATCGGTTTATAAATATTATTTGATGGTGACCCAGTTAGGCATTCTACCCAACGACCCTAGCCGGGCACCCATTGGCACCGTTGCCGTGGAGGGCAAGGTGTTTAAGTCTTTACAAGTCTAGCTTGGTTTTTGTTTGCTTTTTCTAAAAAAAAACAAAAAAAGATTTTTGTGCTTCACTTGAAGTACACCTTTTACTTTGTTGTTTACTCTTGGATACTTTGGATTGTTTGTTCCTAAGCAAGAAAGGTTAGAAAGTTAGTTTTTAATGGCTAAGTCTTTTAGCGAAATGGGAACCCCGGGTTCGTTTACATCGAGTAGGGCAATAAGACTACCCTCAATAGAAGGAACTTTCGAAATCCGGCCCAACTTGATCAAGTTGATCGAGTCTAAGCCCTTTTACGGATTGAAGGATGAGAARCCCRATAAACACTTGAAAGATTTCGAGCGATATTGTGACACAATTAAGGTGAGTGGGGGAGCTCAAGAGTACATGAGGCTCAAATTATTTTAGTTTTCCCTAGCCGGAAGGGCTATGGATTGGCTCGAGAAGGAGGTGAAACCCAACTCGTTGACAACTTGGGAGGAAAAAACGAAGGATTTCCTACAAAAGTTTTTCCCCTATAAGAGAACCGTTGAGCTTTGAGCTAAAATCCAAGGTTTCAAAGAAAATGGGAGGTGAAACGTTAGGGGAAGCTTGGGAGTGCTTCCAAGAGTACCAAAGAGAGTGTCCTCATCACGGGATCCTAAAATGGTCACTCTACCAAACTTTCTATATGGGTCGAACCAATGCTTCAAAAACAAGTTTGGACGCCGGAGCGGGAGGTCCAATTATGAATCGAAATGAGGATGAAATTGAGGGTATAATAGAGGATGTGATCGACAATTTTGTGACATGGCAAGAAAGTGAGACGAAGAAAGAGAGGGTCAATGCATTGGAAAGTAAAGAGGTTGTGGAAAAGCTCTTGGAAGGCACTAAGTCAATAGTTGAGAAGAGCCTTGGGAAGGAGGGAATCTCCTCCTCCCAAGCCCCTTAACCCATTCAAGCCACGGGAGGTAATCCTTAACCATCCTTTTGTGATATGCTTAATGATGTTATTTCTTGTGAAAATTATGTTCTTTTGATCATGATTTCTATGGTTGCTATAATGGTAATGCTTCATATGTTGGAGAAATGAACAATGGTTATGGCTATGAGCATTGCAATTCGATACATGGATTTGGCGCTTTGCCAAATAATGGCTATGACCCAAATCATGTTGAAATGGGAAGTCTCCCAATGTTTACTATGACCCCCAAGCTAGTGGTTTTGGCTCCTATGACCACGACAATTTTATGATGTATGGTATTGGCTCTAATGTTGATCCATACGGTTTGGGAACCAAAGGCCAATACCTCAACAAAATTTTGGATATTCAAATCAAAGGTTAAACCACGGTTTTGCTAACCAAAATCATGCTATGAGAGGTCAAAGTAGCAATGGGCCCKGAACAACGAACTCCAGGTACCCAAGGAATAGAGGGGGCCAAAGAAATTTTCAAAATGGGCCTCGAATTCCTCAAGTAGCTAATAGGATTCCCCCACCGGGTTTTCAAAGACCAAGAGGGGTAAACCCAAGCACTTTTACATACCATATAACCACATCAACCCCAATTTCACTAATAACCCTTCWTGGAGTAAAGACCCTCCTTTCACCCTCAAGTCGGAAACCGAGGAGCTAAGGATTCAATTGAAAATGSTTGAAAACAAATTTTCTCAAATTGCTCAAGCCTATGAGGGGCAATATTTTCAACCCACTCTCCCTAGCCAATGTTTGAAACCTAGGGAAATGAATGCGATCACGACTAGGAGTGGGAAAACCACCGGATTTGAGGATGATGATGATGATGAGATAAGTGAACCCCAAATTGTGATTAAGGATCAAGGGAAGAAGACGAGAAATGAGCCGAGCGTATCTATTGGGGCCATGGAAAAAGAAAAGGACAAAGTGATTGAAAGTAAGGGAAAAAGAGAAGGATGAAACCTTAAGTTTGATTGAGGATGAGCCCAAACTCCCCTACCCCTAAAAGTTGACTAGGTATAAACTTGATTTGCAATTTAGTAAGTTCCTTGAGATGCGTAAACAAGTCCACATGACTATCCCTTTTACGGAGGCAATACAACAAATGCCCACATATTCTAAGTTTCTCAAGGAAATTCTAAATGGCAAAAGGTCTTGTGATATGATTGAAACCATGACCTTACCGGAGCATTGTAGTGCGGTCATCCAAAGGACCATTCTTCCTAAGTTGGAGGATTCGGGTAGCTTTTRTATACCTTGTTCAATTAACAATYTTCACTTTGCAAATGCCTTATGTGATTTGGGGGCTAGTGTGAGTGTTATGCCTTTCTCGGTCTATGAGAAGTTACATTTGGGAGATTTGGTCCCAGCTCGTATTACTCTCCAGTTGGTGAAGATCTGTTCGGTTCCCTAGGGGTAAGATCATGGATGTGCCATTAAGGATGGGGAAGCATTTATTCCCCGTGGATTTCATAGTGTTGGAAATTGAAGAGGATGAGAACACTCCTATTATTTTGGGACAACCATTCTTGGCCACGGCCGAGGCATGCATTGATGTGAACAATGGAAGGATATCTTTCAAGATTGGTACAGACAAAATCACTTTTGACCTAAACAAATCTATGAAGTATCCTTCCAATCATGTGAATGATGATTTGTTACGGATTAATACCATTGATAACATTGTTAGCGATATGCAAAATGAACTATTATGTACTAAAAATGCTCTCGAAGATGTTTTGTTGAACAAACCTAAGATAGGTGATCACTCAACGGAGATGCAAGCCTTTGAAAAGGTCCTCGATGAGCAAAGCAAAGAGCTTGAAGAAAAAGATGGGGAGTTGATGCAAGACAAGTTGGCAAGGGATGCGGCTATGGAGTCTTTGAAAGACAAGGTAAAAGAGGCTCCGAAAGTGGAGATGAAACCACTTCCCTCTACTTTGAGGTATGCATTTTTAGGTCCGGATGAGACCTATCCGGTTATTGTTAATGCTTCATTGAGTGATGAGCAAGTCACTTCTCTCCTTGATGTGTTGTGCAAGCATAAGGGGGCTATTGGTTATACAATTGAGGATCTCAAGGGAAAAAGCCGCACCTTATGCATGCACAACATTGATTTTAATGAAGGAGCAAAACCTTCCATTGAAGGGTTGAAATGTAACGCAAGTTGAACCCTTCTATGGGAGATGTTGTTAAGAAAGAAATACTAAACCAAGACTTATCCATTGGGTCATGCTCCTACAAGAATTCAATGTTGAGATACGAGACAAGAAATCGGCGGAAAACCACGTGGCGAATCACCTAACTAGGCTTGATCGGAGGGAACTCGATTTGGATGATCTTCCAATTGGGGATGAGTTGAAAGGAGAAATGCACTACGCCTTGAACACTAATGATGATAAGCTCCATTGGTATGCAGATATTGGAAACTACCTTGCAACTGGGATCATCCCTCCAGAGTACTCAAGGAATATGAGGAGGAAGATCCAAAGGGAGGCAAGGTACTACATTTTGGATGACCCAATCTTGCTCAAAAGAGGAGTGGACAAACATATTAGGAGATGTGTCCCCGAGGAAGAGGTCAATGGGATACTTGAAATGTGTCACCCAGGTCCTAGCGGGGGACATCTTGGCTGGGATAAAACGGCAAGGAAGGTTTTGGCCTCGGGATTTTGGGGGCCTCACATCTTCCATGATGCTTGGAAGTATGTGACCACTTGTGATGGGTGCCAAAGGACCGGGAACATTTCCAAAAGGGACGAAATGCCCCAAAATTCTATTCTTGAGCTTGAGGTCTTTYATGTTTGGGGTATTGATTTTATGGGGTCTTTTCCACCCTCTAGGGGAAATTAATACATCCTTGTGGCTYTTGATTATGTTTCTAAGTGGGTGGAGGCAATTGCTTCACCAACTAATGATCACAAAGTGGCCATGATAATGTTCTAGAAGATCATATTTCCAAGGTTTGGGGTGCCTAGGGCGGTTATTAGTGATGGTGGTTCCCATTTTGCTCATGGTGATTTTTAAGCTTTTCTCAAGAAGCATGGGGTAAGCAAGAAAGTTGGCCTAGCATATCACCCCCAAACAAGTGGCCAAGTTGAAGTTTCAAATCGTCAAATCAAAAGCATTCTAGAAAAGACAGACTCTAGATACCAAAAAGATTGGTCGGATAAATTGGATGATGCCTTGTGGGCATATAGGACCGCTTTTAATACACCTGTTGGTACTACACCATATAGGCTTGTTTATGGCAAGTCGTGCCATTTACCAGTCGAGATTGAACACAAATCCCAATGGGCGATTAAGACAATAAACTTTGATTTGGCTAGTGCGGGAGAAAGGAGACTCTTGGACCTCCATGAGCTTGAAGAGCTCCGCCTAGACGCCTATGATTGTGCTAGCACATACAAAGCAAGGACAAAGGAGTAACACGATAAGAAGATCGTCAAAAAGGAGTTATATCCAAGCACTAAGGTCCTACTTTTCAATTCTAGGCTAAGGTTGTTTCCGGGCAAGCTTAAGTCGAGATGGTCGGGTCCTTTTGAGGTCAAAGAAGTGCATCCACTTGGAGTGATTGAGCTATGGAACAAGGAGCGTGACTCCTCATTCAAAGTCAATGGACATTGTCTCAAGCCATACTATGAGGACCGAGCTT
>SNQN01001780.1:42801-58193 GCA_008642245.1 Bassia scoparia | reverse complement strand
AAATGAGGATGAAATTGAGGGTATAATAGAGGATGTGATCGACAATTTTGTGACATGGCAAGAAAGTGAGACGAAGAAAGAGAGGGTCAATGCATTGGAAAGTAAAGAGGTTGTGGAAAAGCTCTTGGAAGGCACTAAGTCAATAGTTGAGAAGAGCCTTGGGAAGGAGGGAATCTCCTCCTCCCAAGCCCCTTAACCCATTCAAGCCACGGGAGGTAATCCTTAACCATCCTTTTGTGATATGCTTAATGATGTTATTTCTTGTGAAAATTATGTTCTTTTGATCATGATTTCTATGGTTGCTATAATGGTAATGCTTCATATGTTGGAGAAATGAACAATGGTTATGGCTATGAGCATTGCAATTCGATACATGGATTTGGCGCTTTGCCAAATAATGGCTATGACCCAAATCATGTTGAAATGGGAAGTCTCCCAATGTTTACTATGACCCCCAAGCTAGTGGTTTTGGCTCCTATGACCACGACAATTTTATGATGTATGGTATTGGCTCTAATGTTGATCCATACGGTTTGGGAACCAAAGGCCAATACCTCAACAAAATTTTGGATATTCAAATCAAAGGTTAAACCACGGTTTTGCTAACCAAAATCATGCTATGAGAGGTCAAAGTAGCAATGGGCCCKGAACAACGAACTCCAGGTACCCAAGGAATAGAGGGGGCCAAAGAAATTTTCAAAATGGGCCTCGAATTCCTCAAGTAGCTAATAGGATTCCCCCACCGGGTTTTCAAAGACCAAGAGGGGTAAACCCAAGCACTTTTACATACCATATAACCACATCAACCCCAATTTCACTAATAACCCTTCWTGGAGTAAAGACCCTCCTTTCACCCTCAAGTCGGAAACCGAGGAGCTAAGGATTCAATTGAAAATGSTTGAAAACAAATTTTCTCAAATTGCTCAAGCCTATGAGGGGCAATATTTTCAACCCACTCTCCCTAGCCAATGTTTGAAACCTAGGGAAATGAATGCGATCACGACTAGGAGTGGGAAAACCACCGGATTTGAGGATGATGATGATGATGAGATAAGTGAACCCCAAATTGTGATTAAGGATCAAGGGAAGAAGACGAGAAATGAGCCGAGCGTATCTATTGGGGCCATGGAAAAAGAAAAGGACAAAGTGATTGAAAGTAAGGGAAAAAGAGAAGGATGAAACCTTAAGTTTGATTGAGGATGAGCCCAAACTCCCCTACCCCTAAAAGTTGACTAGGTATAAACTTGATTTGCAATTTAGTAAGTTCCTTGAGATGCGTAAACAAGTCCACATGACTATCCCTTTTACGGAGGCAATACAACAAATGCCCACATATTCTAAGTTTCTCAAGGAAATTCTAAATGGCAAAAGGTCTTGTGATATGATTGAAACCATGACCTTACCGGAGCATTGTAGTGCGGTCATCCAAAGGACCATTCTTCCTAAGTTGGAGGATTCGGGTAGCTTTTRTATACCTTGTTCAATTAACAATYTTCACTTTGCAAATGCCTTATGTGATTTGGGGGCTAGTGTGAGTGTTATGCCTTTCTCGGTCTATGAGAAGTTACATTTGGGAGATTTGGTCCCAGCTCGTATTACTCTCCAGTTGGTGAAGATCTGTTCGGTTCCCTAGGGGTAAGATCATGGATGTGCCATTAAGGATGGGGAAGCATTTATTCCCCGTGGATTTCATAGTGTTGGAAATTGAAGAGGATGAGAACACTCCTATTATTTTGGGACAACCATTCTTGGCCACGGCCGAGGCATGCATTGATGTGAACAATGGAAGGATATCTTTCAAGATTGGTACAGACAAAATCACTTTTGACCTAAACAAATCTATGAAGTATCCTTCCAATCATGTGAATGATGATTTGTTACGGATTAATACCATTGATAACATTGTTAGCGATATGCAAAATGAACTATTATGTACTAAAAATGCTCTCGAAGATGTTTTGTTGAACAAACCTAAGATAGGTGATCACTCAACGGAGATGCAAGCCTTTGAAAAGGTCCTCGATGAGCAAAGCAAAGAGCTTGAAGAAAAAGATGGGGAGTTGATGCAAGACAAGTTGGCAAGGGATGCGGCTATGGAGTCTTTGAAAGACAAGGTAAAAGAGGCTCCGAAAGTGGAGATGAAACCACTTCCCTCTACTTTGAGGTATGCATTTTTAGGTCCGGATGAGACCTATCCGGTTATTGTTAATGCTTCATTGAGTGATGAGCAAGTCACTTCTCTCCTTGATGTGTTGTGCAAGCATAAGGGGGCTATTGGTTATACAATTGAGGATCTCAAGGGAAAAAGCCGCACCTTATGCATGCACAACATTGATTTTAATGAAGGAGCAAAACCTTCCATTGAAGGGTTGAAATGTAACGCAAGTTGAACCCTTCTATGGGAGATGTTGTTAAGAAAGAAATACTAAACCAAGACTTATCCATTGGGTCATGCTCCTACAAGAATTCAATGTTGAGATACGAGACAAGAAATCGGCGGAAAACCACGTGGCGAATCACCTAACTAGGCTTGATCGGAGGGAACTCGATTTGGATGATCTTCCAATTGGGGATGAGTTGAAAGGAGAAATGCACTACGCCTTGAACACTAATGATGATAAGCTCCATTGGTATGCAGATATTGGAAACTACCTTGCAACTGGGATCATCCCTCCAGAGTACTCAAGGAATATGAGGAGGAAGATCCAAAGGGAGGCAAGGTACTACATTTTGGATGACCCAATCTTGCTCAAAAGAGGAGTGGACAAACATATTAGGAGATGTGTCCCCGAGGAAGAGGTCAATGGGATACTTGAAATGTGTCACCCAGGTCCTAGCGGGGGACATCTTGGCTGGGATAAAACGGCAAGGAAGGTTTTGGCCTCGGGATTTTGGGGGCCTCACATCTTCCATGATGCTTGGAAGTATGTGACCACTTGTGATGGGTGCCAAAGGACCGGGAACATTTCCAAAAGGGACGAAATGCCCCAAAATTCTATTCTTGAGCTTGAGGTCTTTYATGTTTGGGGTATTGATTTTATGGGGTCTTTTCCACCCTCTAGGGGAAATTAATACATCCTTGTGGCTYTTGATTATGTTTCTAAGTGGGTGGAGGCAATTGCTTCACCAACTAATGATCACAAAGTGGCCATGATAATGTTCTAGAAGATCATATTTCCAAGGTTTGGGGTGCCTAGGGCGGTTATTAGTGATGGTGGTTCCCATTTTGCTCATGGTGATTTTTAAGCTTTTCTCAAGAAGCATGGGGTAAGCAAGAAAGTTGGCCTAGCATATCACCCCCAAACAAGTGGCCAAGTTGAAGTTTCAAATCGTCAAATCAAAAGCATTCTAGAAAAGACAGACTCTAGATACCAAAAAGATTGGTCGGATAAATTGGATGATGCCTTGTGGGCATATAGGACCGCTTTTAATACACCTGTTGGTACTACACCATATAGGCTTGTTTATGGCAAGTCGTGCCATTTACCAGTCGAGATTGAACACAAATCCCAATGGGCGATTAAGACAATAAACTTTGATTTGGCTAGTGCGGGAGAAAGGAGACTCTTGGACCTCCATGAGCTTGAAGAGCTCCGCCTAGACGCCTATGATTGTGCTAGCACATACAAAGCAAGGACAAAGGAGTAACACGATAAGAAGATCGTCAAAAAGGAGTTATATCCAAGCACTAAGGTCCTACTTTTCAATTCTAGGCTAAGGTTGTTTCCGGGCAAGCTTAAGTCGAGATGGTCGGGTCCTTTTGAGGTCAAAGAAGTGCATCCACTTGGAGTGATTGAGCTATGGAACAAGGAACGTGACTCCTCATTCAAAGTCAATGGACATTGTCTCAAGCCATACTATGAGGACCGAGCTTTCCAAAGGGTCCTTGAGTTTCATGCATTTGATCCCCCTTGATGGGGTGAGTGCATCAAGCTAGTGACGTTAAAGAAGCGCTTCTGGGAGGCACCCCGAGGGCTTCTGCCTTTCTCATTCTCTTCTTTTCTCTTTTATTTTTGTTTGAGTGCGTGTTTGTAGTCTCGTGTCTTTTGTTTTWCTTTTTGTGTGCTTCTTTTTGTTTTTGTTTTAGCCACTTGGCTAGTGTTTTGCTCGAGACTTCGGTCTTTTGAGCTTATGCTTTGGATTTGGAAGCTATGTACTTTGTGTTTGCTCTTTTCTTTTACCCTCCCTCTCTGCCCCTTTGTTTTGAACTCCGAGACGTAGTTCCATTCTAGCTGGGGGGAGGCTTTTGCCTTTTTAGGGTTTTGCTAATTGGAGCCGTAGCTTGGTTGTGAGCTCGTTTTTGGGGCTCTTGTGCATATTTTGGTTTGGATGCGGCTTTGTAAGATTCCTTTAACTCCTCCTCTTTATTTATTGTAATTATTTAGCTAGATTCTAGGATTTTCTTTTATACTTGGAGATACTATCAATTGGGCAATTGGGATTATGTGCTTGCGGTGTCGTAGGGGTTGTCCCTACAGCGATTTTTATTACACTTGTTTGCACGGCAGTTGTTTGATTCCCCCTTGAGGTTCATTTGTAGTGTCCTTGACTTCGGTCAAGTTGATTTGGAGTTGATTAGGA
The DNA here is from genome assembly GCA_008642245.1 of Bassia scoparia. Lineage (NCBI taxonomy): Eukaryota > Viridiplantae > Streptophyta > Magnoliopsida > Caryophyllales > Amaranthaceae > Bassia > Bassia scoparia. The sequence goes on along the minus strand of SNQN01001780.1, from coordinate 53,612 downwards.
TTGTAGTGTAAATTGTATCTCCAAGTTTTTGCTCTCTTTTTCCCAGGATTTTTACATTTATTTTTGTTCTTGTAAATATGTGTTGTGTGCTTGTTATGTTTTTAGGTGCAAAATTGGAAATTCACAAAAAAAAATCGAAAAAAATGCATAAAAAAGGCCAAAAGATTTTCTTTTTCTTTTCTTTTTCCTTTCTTTTCTTTCCTTGTATTTTTCGTTTTGTTTGGTTTTTAAGGCAAAGTGGTAAATTATGTTTTCTCCCAACCAAGAGTCTAACAAGGTCTAATTTTTCAAAATCACTATCCTCTTTAAAATCCGAGTCATGAAACTCTCTTCCTAGGAATTCTTTTGATTGGCACGCTTTAAAAGCAAGCCATGTGATTCTTTCTAGGTGATGAGCTTTCTAGCCAAGCTGGGAGTAGCTTGGTGTATGATAGGAAGCCTTGCTTGGTGATTTTTGTGTTTACTTTGAGACCTTYTGAGATGTGTGGATCCTTTTAGAGCCAAGTAGGCACATACAAGTCAAAATTCCACAAAAATTAAGAGTTTGCACTAGAATCCTTCCTTGACTATTTGTTGTGAGTTTTCGAGATCTAGACCGAGCGACTTGAAGAGTGATAAGGCATTCATTTTGGGTTATGGATTCAAATTATTTTTCCCTTTTTCATTTACCTTTTTATTTCTTTTTTTACATACGTATTTGGGAATAAATTTTGGGTTTTCATTTAACATTGGACACCCTTTGAACTTTCCTATCCTTGTTAGCCACATTACATACCTCTTAGCCAAAATTTTCACATGTTTTGATCCTTAGCAGACAAGTGAAGTGTGGTTGTTGAMTTTGTATAGGCTATGTGTATAAAACCTCAAAGTGTTGTAAAGTGAAATGCAATAGTATTGCAAAGTGTATTCCCAAGTGCATTGCAAAATAAATAAATAAATAAAAAGACAAAAATAAATAAAAAAATCCAAAAATATGCAGTTTGGGAAAAATAATTCAAGTGTAGTGATTTGTGTGGGAGAAAGCAAGTGTGCTATAAACTTGCCTCCCAAGTGTGTGAGTATTGTGAATTGGGGCACCTCAATCCCCAAAGTTTGGTTTAATGTTTGTAAACTTCACTTGTGAAGGTATACCACCACAAGCCAAATATTTCTATCCTCACCCATCCTCTAGCCAATACATTACAACCCGYAAAGTCCTTTGACCTTGAGAATTGAGTCACAAAAGATGGAGGGAGTCACAATTTTTCATTTTGGATGTCTAGTGCAATGAGCTTAAACCTCACTCTTAAAATCTCTCTATGCTATTCTTTGAGCTCTTTCTTTGAGCCATGTGTTTTCACCAAGCTTGGTCTACTTGAAGCCAAGGAGGGTCGCATTGGAGAGAGGAAGAGAGTAGAATGACTTGATTTATTGCAAGCTTTGAAAGTTGCACACAATTTGTGATATTTATTTAACTCTTGTTTGATTTCTAGTTGGGGAGGACATCCTTTCTCTTTATTAGCGTCCCCAAAAGTCCAAGAAAACCAATCCAAGGCACACTTTTGTTTTTGTTTTTCCATTTGTATTCCTTGTGTTTTTGAAAACCTTTGCCTTGATTTCTTCTTATTTATGGAGTTGTGGGTCTTCTCTTTGGAAACCCMCACGAGACCTTCCTCGTCCTTCTTAGCGATTTGTGGGTTTAAAGGGCTTGTCACTAGTTGCTAAAAGTGACCGTGATTCCTACGAAAGTGAGTTAGTGTATAGTTTTCTTCTTTCTTTTTCTTTTGCTTTGCTTTACTTTGCTCAAGGACGTGCAAAGGTCCTTGTTGGGAGGAGTTGATAAGTGCCAAAAATGGTCACATTTAGGCACTTATTTCTTCCTTATTTTGGCCATTATGTGTGTTTTCGATACCATTTCACTAACCTTATGGTTAGATTTCCACTTTGTTTAGTTTTGCAAAGCTTTGTTGGTTTTTAGTGGTTTTATAGGTTTTTCACTAGTTTTCTCTTCTTCTCTATCTCTGTACACTCAATTACAAGCTTTGTGAGTCATTTGCAAGTTTCCTAGATGTGCACATGTTGGTTTTAAGCCTTCCTACTTGTTGGTTTGATTGTGGTTGCTTTGATTAAGCCTTAAGGCACTTGAACATTTGCTCTAACATCTTCTTCGAGTCATATCTTTTTGTATACTTTGAATTTGCAGTGAGACTTTTTGCATTGAAAAGTAGACTCCGAGATCTTTGCAACGGTATATTACAAGCTGCAATCCGATCAACGAGCAAGAAGTTATGGTCGTTCGAAGTTGAGCAATTCAGCTTGAAGTTTGCACGCACGTCGAGGATTTGCCCACGCGTGCATGGCACGCGCCTGCAGGGATCACCCGTCATTCTAAAAGCATTTTGAGCGGACATGCCTCCCTAGGGTTGCACACGCGTCCGCACGCGGCTGCAAAGACCCCCCCCCCCCCTCACGTCCCAGGTCTGTCTGTGCTCCCATCTGCGCCTCCCCTGCCTGCGCCTGCAGCCTTTTCCAATAGCGTTTTGGAGCGTGCGCGCATGTCTTGGGTCACACGCGCCCCCTTTGGACGTTGACTTTGACCTACTGCCTTGACTTGGAAGAGTTTTTGAAGCACGTGTCTTAATTAGTAATGGAAAACTTGTAATTATGAGAGCTTATATTTTGGGCTTTGTATATATAGGTTGAGGTGAGAGAAACTAAGAGAGAGAGTGTTAGTAGTAACATTTTTGAATAATTTTCAGATTTCTTTTACTTTCTTCTTCTTGAATCTCCATTGGAGAGTAGTAGTTCCAACTTCAAGTTATCCTCAATTTTGCCCTAGAATCTTTATTTCTTGTTCAAATCTGTCAATCTTTATACGCTTTTGACCTAGAATTTTGAGGTAATTCCATTTCTTTGCTTAGATTTCAGTTTTATTGTTGTTTGCTATTAGTTTTGCTTGATTTTCATTTTTGCAACTTTTTGTGGGTATTGTTAATGCTTTTGCTTTMGAGTTCTTTTGTTACTAGATTGTTTCTAGTTGTGTTTGTGAAGGTTTTGGTTGTAGTTTTGCTTGATTTGGAGTAGTATTGAGTAGTTTCTTTGATACCCTTTTTGTTGATACAATTCCTTYCTTTAATGGCTTCTTATTCATGGTTTTCCTTTGTTTTTCATGTTATTCAACTTCTAAGCATGTTGTGTGAGTAGTTTAGCAACTTAGGAGTGCTAGAGGTCCCTTCTATAATAATTTCAATACCAAGATGATATAAAATGTTGTCTCCAATCACCATATTTGTCTTGAATTGTTATTTCTCAAACCTTATTACTCTGGATTTGGCCACCATTGTTTTTGGGGTGCTTAATTCAAACCTTTGCAAGGGATTGTGAGGATTGACTTGGGTTTGGTTTGATTCTTGATTGTTCAATTCTAGTAAGAGCTTGAGGGGACTTGGGTTTGAACTTGAATTGAGAGGGTTAGTTGACWTGGGAAATGATATTAATRAAATTTCCAAACCATGATTGCAATGACCCTTTTTGATTGGAGTAGAACACACACTTTGATTGGCATTATCCTTTACTATAGAAGGTGACAACTAGTATCTCCTAGGTGATTTAGAATATCTTATTTTCCAAAGCTTTGTTTCAAGTATTTCAATTAGCTAGTTTTCAATCAAGATTCCCTTTTCAAAGTTTGATTGCTTGCCAAATTAGATAAGTTCGGACTTAAGCCCCTTTGATTCCTTCTCCGTGGATCGACCCCTTACTTGCTACTATACTTATGTATAGCTAGTAGTATCGGTTTATAAATATTATTTGATAGTGACTAGGTTTGGCATTCTACCCAACGACCCTAGCCGTGCACCCGTCAATCGTCAAGTGTTGTTACGTATGTTGCGTTGCGTTGTTGAGGCAAATGTCAGCTCATTCCTCCTTGAAAATGCAGGGAAGGACCTAGGTTGGACCAAGAACTGCGTGCCAAAGTGCATTGGAGTAGCTAAAGGGAGCAAAATCAGCCAAAGTAAGCCAAAATGCGCATAATAACGCCCAGGCTAGGCGTAATTACACCCAGAGTCGAGCTGATTTTGCTCAAATTTCGATTTTAGGCAATTTTGTTCGGCCTAATTGCTTATAAATAGGGTTTATGCACACCCTAATTCATTCATTATAGCCTCCGTAGTGCTTAAAAACCTCTCTTACATTGCTTTAGACTTCATTTGATTCATTACATCGTAGAATTTGCAACAAATCCAATAGAGACAGACTTCGCTAATGCTTTGAACGATGTGCTTCGAAACTTGGATGCTCGTGAAAGGGAGTATCTTGCAAGGCTGAATTGTGATGTTCTCTTGACTTTAAGGTATGTAAGTCTCGATACAGACCTTCTTTATGCTGCTATAAGCCTATGGGACCCACTGACGCATTGCTTTCGTCTTCGGGTCAAGGAAATTGTTCCTTTGCCTAAGGAACTTGGTGCTATTATTGCCTGSCCTGTTGTAAGTCTCCCTTGTACCCCAAATACTGCTGATCGCTTTGTTGACGAATATGAGCGATACTTGAGACTTAGTCCAACTATTTCATGACGCATAGTGCATGGTCGGGAAATTAACTTGCTTGCCTTAGTTGATTGTATTGCTAGTGATGTCTCTTGTTGTAGAGTTTACCGTAGACGTGCAATTATGATCTGCTTGTTTGCATGTTTCTTGTTTGTCCATGGAAAGCCGAATGTTAGTCATCCTAGCATTATTTCTATTGTTGAGCAATGCGAGGCTAGCCGTACTCCTATGCCATTGGGCACGGGGGAGTTAATCATGATGCTTGACCGTCTTAAAAAGGATGAGCATGCGCCCTTGTCTGGATGCCCTATTTTGCTGTTGGTACAATATTTTTGTCTGAATATTTGCAAAATAGTGCATTTATACAAATAATATTATTTGTTTATTGATGTGATGACTAAATATTGCACACGCTGTTGTTTCTTGACAGATTTGGTTGATGGAGCGTTTGAGCCTAGTTGAGGTGCCCTAAAATCTTTTCAAATATTCTGCTTAAGGATTCTTTTCCCGTAAGAGGATTATTGTTAACAAATCTCAGCATGAGTTGATTCTTGTTGACCGTGGCATTCTCGTGCGGTGGACTGGCCCTTGGTGGGGTATTAGGAGTACGGTCAATACTCGCTTGTGTTCATATGTGCGCGTGGCTAGCTTGACCGCGTTGACCTTTTATTGCACTTCAAGGGTGATGATGAGGCAATTCGGGAAAGTTCAGCACATTCTCGCTGTTGACATAGTTCATCCTAAGGACAAGCGCTTGCATTCGGGCAATGCAATAGAGTGGGAGAAATACTGGAATCCCATTCTAAACTTGAGGTGACCCCACTTGCTCCAGGTGACCACAAGATTTCTGTTCATTACCGTGTCTGGATGAATGCCACCGATGTGATGAGCCATGCTGAGGCAAGTTGTGCGGAGCTGAAGTACTAGAAAGAGTAGAGACTGGACTGTGACTCTACTGAGACCCCTGTTGCTAACTCTAGAGTTGTTTCTGTTAAGGACAAACTTGGTCTTAAGAAGGTGAACTACTGACCCATTGTCTTGTGGCCTGTAAGGTGATGACTTGTGGTGCTGAATCTTATATCCGGCAATAAGATCGACACACTTTGCTTGAAAGTAGGTGCCGTTGTCACTAATGATTTCGTGTAGGACTCCATAGCGACAGATGATGTTGTTTTCTATGAATTTTGCCACGTGCTTAGTTTGGAGCTTTGCATATGACACTGCTTCGACCCACTTTGTGAAGTATTTTGTTGCCATAAGTATGAATTCATGACCTTGCCCGGGCGGCATAATCTTCCCTATTATGTCTATTCCCCATGTAGTGAAAGGCCACGAAGAGACAAATGTGAATGGGAGAGACGGAGGAACATGCTGTGCATTGGTGTATTTGTGGCAAGTGTCGCATGTACGGATGTGTTGCATGTAATCCCTTTCCATAGTGGTCCAATAATACCCCAACTTAATGATTTTGGAGGCCAAGAGTCTGCTATTCATGTGGGTGCCACAGATTCTATCATGGACGTGCTCCATGATTGTTTTGCTTACTCGTTGAGTGATGTAAAGTAGGTAGAGACCATTGTAGTGGCGCTTGTAGAGTTCTCCGCCTTGAAGTAAGTACTGAGATGCGAGAAGCGTTAGAGCTCTTTGTTTCTTTTTTCTGCACTATAAGGCTATTCGTCGGTTTCTAGGTAATCTCTGATGTGTTTGTACCATGGCTCTTCCGGATCGAGGTTGAGCACCTCATTTGTATCGTCTTAAGTGCAGACGTATGCTGGTTCTTGTCTTCGTTCAATAACTAAGGGAATTTAGGTCACTGAACTCGGAATTCGCACCATGGATGTGAGCTTTGCTAGTGCATCTACAAATTAATTGACTTCGCGCCGTATGTAGGTGTAATTGACTTCGTCTACATGGGATGCAAGGCTTACACTTTGTACCTTCCATCGGCCTAAAATCTGGTTTATGATTAGTGAGGAGTCACTATATACCCGTAATTTCTTAACATTAAGAGCAACGGCGGCTTGCAGTCCTAGAATACATGCCTCGTACTCTTCGACATTTTTAGTGACGTCAAAGTCGAGTTTAACGGAAATTAGGGTGTGCTCCTCTTGTGGTGAGATTAGAAGCAATTCAACTTCACATCCTTTTTTATTAGATGCACCATCCAAGTATAACGACCAACTTTCTTCCTCGGTTATCATAAGTTCCTCGTCTGGAAAGTCAAAGTCCTCAGGAAGGACTTCGTCTGGAGAGTCTGCTAAGAACTCGGAGACGATAATACCTTTAATGGCTTTTTGAGGCATGAATTTAAGGTCAAATTCAATGAGCATAACCATCCATCTAGACATGCGTCCGTTGACTGCTGGCTTTTCAAAGAGGTATTTTAGAGGATCCCCTTTGCATACAATGTGTACAGTATGTGTGAGCAAATAATGTCAAAGCTTTCTCGATGCCGACACTAAAGCCAAGCATAGTTTCTCTAGGGCAGAGTATCGTTCCTCATATGGAAGGAATTTCTTGCTGAGGTAGTAGATGGCACTTTCCTTGCCGTCGATTTCTTGAGCGAGAATTGCTCCAGCGACGGTGCTTGTTGTTGTATGATACAGCCGTAACGGATGCCCAGGGCGAGCAGGAGCAAACACAGGAGGATTGGTGAGGTATTCCTTGATCCTGTCGAAAGCTTATTGGAAACTATCATCCCATTTCTTGGGCGCACCTTTCTTCAGTTTCTTGAAGATGGGGTCACAAACCATTGTGAGCTTTGATATGAACCTGCTGATGTATTGGAGTCAACCCAAGAACCCTCGGCTCTCCTTTTCATTTTGTGGCTGCCTTAGTGACATGATTACTTTGATATTTGTTGGATCGATCTCGAAGCCTCGAGAGCTGATGATAAAACCTAGGATCTTGCCTAAAGTGACTCTGAATGCGGATTTTTGCGGGTTGAGACACATGTTGAATTGTCGGAGTATTTTGAAGAACTTCCTTAGCGCAAGGGTATGTCCTTCGCGGTCTTTTGACTTGACGATCATATCGTCAACATAAACCTCAACTTCTTTAAGTATCATGTCATGAAGCAGAGCAGTGGCAACTCGTTGATATGCGGCGCTTCCATTTTTGAGACCAAAAGGCATCACAGTGTAGCAATATAGCCCCAACGGAGTGGTGAAGGTTGTCTTTTCCATGTCTTTTTTGGCCATTTTGACTTGATTATACCCCGTATACCCGTCCATGAATGAAAGCAAGGCATGATCTGTTGTGTTGTATATGAGAATGTTTATGTGTGGTAGAGGGAAGTCATCCTTCGGACTTTCTTTGTTTAAGTCATGAAAGTCTACACACCTTCGAACCTGTCCATCTTCCTTAGGTACTGGAACCACATTTGTTATCCATTGAGGGTGATTGACGACTTTAATGAAGCCTGCATTGTGTTGTTTTATGACTTCCTGCTGAGTGTTAAGGGCAACATCTGATTTCATGCGATGGAGCTTTTGTTTGACTAGCTTAGCCCCCTCTATGAGCGGAATTCTATGTTGTGCGATATCTGGATCAATACCTGACATGTCTTCATAGGACCAAGCAAAAACATCCCGAAATGCCTTTATGAACTCATTGTTGTTTTGTTTTTTTCGAGTTGTGATTTAAGCAATCATAAGACGGAAAAGAGGAGTAAGCAGTTTGGAGCAAGTTGGATACTCTAGGCATTCGTCCCTTTCCTTTTTTAGACCTTGTTGTGTACGAACTCCAAACGCTCTTTATATGAAGGAATGTACCCCAGAACAAACCTGTCATTCTTCAGTAAGGGTTCCCGAAAGGGAGTTGCTTTTGCTTTGCGGAGTCCGAGTGTCATCCCGGGGAAGTGCCCCTTATCTTGTAAAAGGGCATTGACCACTAAGTTGGAATGTGGATGGAAGTTAAAAGGGACCTTATCCTCTTCCAAGACTGCTACAGTAAAACCCCATAAATCTTCGTCATTCTCATCATGCTCGAAATGGATTATGGGTTGCTCAATTGCTTCAATTCTCATAGGAGATGCATCGATGGTGATAGGCTCACCTTCCAGAACAAATTTCACCTTTTGGTGAAGTGTAGAAGGGACGGCTCCTAGCTCGTGAAGCCATGGTTGTCCTAGTAGCAAGTTAAAAGTTGGCTTAATGTCAATCACATGAAATAGGGCCCTCCTTTCAACTGGCCCTGTAGTAATGTTGAGTCATACTCTGCCTTGAGTGTCCCTCTTGCTGTTGTCATAGGCTCAAATAGACAGATTTTGAGGTTGCATCTCACTTTGAGAGATACCCAGCTTCTGTGCGATCCTTAGTGGACAAATGTTTATTACGGAGCCATTGTCGACTAACGTTATGGGCACATGGAGATTCTTGCAAATGACCTTAACGTAAAAAGCTTTGGTATGCTCGTTGCCTTCTATTGGGAGATTCTCTTCTGAAAAGGTAATGGAGGGAGCATAAGAATCCCGCATGATTAATCCTACCATTGCTTCGGGAGTAGTGTCATTAGACACATTCATTCGAGTCAATGCCTGGAGAAGAGCATCTCGATGACTTTTGGAAGCCACTATGAGTTTCCATATGTTCACACCAGCCTTTATCTTCTTCAACTGTTTGATGATGAGATTCTCTTCTTGTGGAGGAGGTGGTGGATGTGGTTTGACCTGAGCATTCGGCTGGTCGGTAGAAGTGTTGAGTCGACCCGAATTAGTGAGAACCTGTACCGCCTCAAACTTGGGGGAAGGTGCCAGGCCATAGAAGGCTTCAAAGACTACGTTCTCTTCCTAGAAGGTAGTGGTCAAAGTATTCTAAACATCCCCGTTTATGTAAACGTTTTCGTCATCGCTATCCCATATGTCGTTGATGTGATGGAAGAGGTGCGATATGACCAGTTGAGGAAATGGTTATCTCATTGGTGCAAAGAGAGCGGTAGGATCGAAGGAATCCTTGTCTTCGTCTATCACGGACACCTGGGCATGTTGTGTAGAGCCTTTGAGAGGAAAGGGGAGACAACCATTGTCTATCAAGTCTTAGATTGCTTCCTTCAATGTATAGCATGCCTCGGTGTCATGGCCATGTCCTCTGTGGAACTTGCAAAACTTGTCTATGCTCCATTTAGGAGGCCTTTTCTCCAAAGGAGGATTATGAGTAGGGCCTTTCGGTGTAATGAAGCCAATCGCCTTGAGGTGCTCAAGGGCTTGGTCATAGGGCATGCCTATCCTAGTGTATTTGCGCTTGTTGCGAATTAAAGGTGCTTTCACCATAGTCATGCTTTTAAGAGAGTCATTGATCTTCTTCATTGCTTTGTTCATGTGAGAAGTGATGACATCCACCATATCGGTCGTTGGCTTTTGTTCAGTGTCATTCTTTCCAATTGATTCTTGCAAATTGTTGTTTGAAGAAGTTCCGTCTCCTTTGGATTGAACCCGGTTTACATAGTGCTTAAGGATGTCATGGATCACTTCCTCAAGAATTTCGAAGACCTGGGTGTTAGACTTCTCTAGGTAAGCGACTCGGGAAGCCAATGAGTTGAGGGCCTCATTCAAATCAGCTAAAGTTAAGTCCATTCGAGTGTCTTCACTATCCATTAGTGCAATGGTGTTGATTGACGGAGTGCTGCTTGGAAACCGTGGAACGAACCCTGTGTCTACGAGCTCAAACCGTTGGTGCCTACCTTGTTTGCACATGGACCAAAAGTTAAGTTCCATGTCGAATCAACCTGTGATGCAATGTATGTCTTAGGGGTGATCATTCCTTTGCCTATTGACTAACTCGAAAAAAGTAAAAAGTGCATGAACGTCGAAAATTTTCCTTTCGCCTTTTAATTTTCAGTTTTCACTTTTTTGTGTCATTATTTTTTTCGTTTGTTTTTTATTTATTTTTTTTTGCCTTTTTTTGCTTTTCTATCTTATTTTTTTTATGAAAAGGCAAAGTTCAAAGGTCCGACGCCCGTTTACAATTGTGTGACTTAACAAAGACGCAACGCCTAATGATTCTAGTTTACAACCACTTCGACATGACGACGCCTAAGGAAGGATCGCCTTTCTATATGAGGACAGTTACATGACTCAATGACTTGTTTATTATGTATGCAAAGCTAGGTTCCTTAGTCTAAAAGCACGTAGCACGTTGTCACGCTAGCATGAACACTATATGCAAAAGAAACACAAAAGTCCATCCACCTAGAGTCAGTTGCTACGTTATCAAACGGGTCAGTCTGGGTGTCCAAGAGGGTCCCATGACTAGGCTTAGAATGATCCTTAACACATCCAGCCCG